>SZWC01008371.1:103078-117793 GCA_023375785.1 Penium margaritaceum | reverse complement strand
TGCGCAACCAGTTCGCACCACTCCGCAACCAGTTCCCACCTCTGCGCAACCAGTTCGCACCACTCCACAACCAGTTCGCACCACTCCGCAACCAGTTCGCACCTCTGTGCAACCCGTTCGCACCACTCCGCAACCAGTTCGCACCAGTCCGCAACCAGTTCGCACCAATTCAAAACTAGTTCACACCATTGCGCAACCAGTTCGCACCACTCCCGACCTGTTCCCACCACTTCGCAACCAGTTCGCACATCTCCCCAACCAGTTCGCACCACTCCACAGCCAGTTCACACTAGTACGCTACCAGGTCGCACCACTCCGCAACTAATTCGCACCACTCCGCAACCAGTTTGCACCACTCTTCAACCAGTTTGCAACGCTCCGCATCCAGTTTGCACCACTCTGCAACACGTTTGCACCACTCCATAACCAGTTCGCACCACTCTGCAACCAGTTCGCACCACTCCGCAACCAGTTCGCACCACACCCTAACCAGTTCGCCGCACTCTGTAACCACTTCGCACGACTCTGCAACCAGTTTGCACCACTCCGCAACCAGTTCGCACCACTCCGCAATTCATTCGCACCACTCCGCAACCAGTTCCCACCACTCCGAAACCAGTTCGCACCACTCCGCAACCAGTTCGCACCACTCCGCAACCAGTTTGCACCACTCCGGAACCAGTTCGCACCAGTCCGCAACCAGTTCGCACCACTCGGCAACTAGTTCGCGCCACTCCGCAACCAGTTCGCACCACTCCATAACCAGTTGGCCCCACTCCGCAACCAGTTTGCACCACTCCGGAACCAGTTCGCACCAGTCCGCAACCAGTTCGCACCACTCGGCAACTAGTTCGCGCCACTCCGCAACCAGTTCGCACCACTCCATAACCAGTTGGCCCCACTCCGCAACCAGTTTGCACCACTCCGGAACCAGTTCGCACCAGTCCGCAACCAGTTCGCACCACTCGGCAACTAGTTCGCGCCACTCCGCAACCAGTTCGCACCACTCCATAACCAGTTGGCCCCACTCCGCAACCAGTTTGCACCACTCCGGAACCAGTTCGCACCAGTCCGCAACCAGTTCGCACCACTCGGCAACTAGTTCGCGCCACTCCGCAACCAGTTCGCACCACTCCATAACCAGTTGGCCCCACTCCGCAACCAGTTTGCACCACTCCGGAACCAGTTCGCACCAGTCCGCAACCAGTTCGCACCACTCGGCAACTAGTTCGCGCCACTCCGCAACCAGTTCGCACCACTCCATAACCAGTTGGCCCCACTCCGCAACCAGTTTGCACCACTCCGGAACCAGTTCGCACCAGTCCGCAACCAGTTCGCACCACTCGGCAACTAGTTCGCGCCACTCCGCAACCAGTTCGCACCACTCCATAACCAGTTGGCCCCACTCCGCAACCAGTTTGCACCACTCCGGAACCAGTTCGCACCAGTCCGCAACCAGTTCGCACCACTCGGCAACTAGTTCGCGCCACTCCGCAACCAGTTCGCACCACTCCATAACCAGTTGGCCCCACTCCGCAACCAGTTTGCACCACTCCGGAACCAGTTCGCACCAGTCCGCAACCAGTTCGCACCACTCGGCAACTAGTTCGCGCCACTCCGCAACCAGTTCGCACCACTCCCTAACCAGTTCGCCGCACTCTGTAACCAGTTCGCACCACTCTGCAACCAGTTCGCACCACTCCGCAACCAGTTCGCACCAACCCGCAACCAGTTCGCACCACTCCGCAACCAGTTCGCACCACTCCGCACCTAATTTGCACCACTCCATAACCAGTTCGTACCACTCCGCAACCAGTTCGCACCACTCCCCAACCTGTTTGCACCACTCCCGACTCGTTCACACCACTTCGCAACAAGTTCGCACCACTCCGCAACCAGCTCACACCACTCTGCAACCAGTTCGCACCACTCCGAAACTCGTTCGCACCACTACGCAACAAGTTCGCACCACTCCGCATCCAGTTCGCACCACTCCACAACCAGTTCGCACCACTCAGCAACCAGTTCACACCTTTCCACAACCAGTCCACACCACTCCGCAACCAGTTTGCACCACTCCGCAACCATTTCGCACCACTTTGCAACCATTTTGCACCACTCCGAAACCAGTTCGCACCACTCCGCAACCAGTTCGCACCACTCCGCAACCAGTTGGCACCACTCCACAACCAGTTCGCACCACTCCGCAACAAGTTCGCACCACTCCGCAACCAGCTCACACCACTCTGCAACCAGTTCGCACCACTCCGAAACTAGTTCGCACCACTCCGCAACCAGTTCGCACCACACCGAAACCAGTTCGCACCACTCCTCGACCAGTTCGCACCACTCCGCAACCAGTTGGCCCCACTCCACAACCAGTTCGCACCACTCCGCAACAAGTTCGCACCACTCCGCAACCAGCTCACACCACTCTGCAACCAGTTCGCACCACTCCGAAACTAGTTCGCACCACTCCGCAACCAGTTCGCACCACACCGAAACCAGTTCGCACCACTCCTCGACCAGTTCGCACCACTCCGCAACCAGTTGGCCCCACTCCACAACCAGTTCGCACCACTCCGCAACAAGTTCGCACCACTCCGCAACCAGCTCACACCACTCTGCAACCAGTTCGCACCACTCCGAAACTAGTTCGCACCACTCCGCAACCAGTTCGCACCACACCGAAACCAGTTCGCACCACTCCTCGACCAGTTCGCACCACTCCGCAACCAGTTGGCACCCCTCCGCAACCAGTTCGCACCACTCCGCAACCAGTTTGCACCACTCCGCAACCAGTTCGAACCACTGTGCAACTAATTCACACCACTCCGCAACCAGTTCGCACCACTCCGCAACCAGTTCTCACCACTCGGCAACCAGTTTGCACCACTCCGCAACGAGTTCCCACCACTCCGCAACCCGTTCCCAGCACTCCGCAACCAGTTCGCACAACTCCGCAACCAGTTCGCACCGCTCCGCAACCAGTTCGCACTACTACCCAACCAGTTCACACCATTCCGCAACCAGTTTGCACCACTCCCTAGCCAGTTCGCACCTTTCCGCAAGCTATTCGCACCACTCCGCAACCAGTTTGCACCACTCTGCAACCAGTTCGCACTACTCCGAAACCAGTTGCACCACTCTGCAACCAGTTCGCACCACTCCGCAACCAGTTCGCACCACTCCAGAACCAGGTCGCACCACTACGCAACCACTTCACACCAATCCGCAACCACTTCGCACCACTGGGCAACCAGATGGCACCATTGCGCAACCAGTTCGCACCACTCTGCATCCAGTTCGCACCACTACGCAAGCAATTCGCACCACTCCGTAACCAGTTCGCACCACTCTGCAACAAATCCGCACCCCTCAGCAACTTGTTCGCACAACGCCGCAAACAGTTCGCACCACTCTTCAACCAGTTCGCACCACTCCGCAACCAGTTCGTACCTCTTCGCAACCAGTTCGTACCTCTTCGCAACCAGTTCGCACCACTCCGGAACTAGTTCGCACCACTCCGCAACTAATTCCCACCACTCCCCAACCAGTTCGTTCCACTCCGCAACCAGATCGGACCACTCTGCAACCAATTCACACCACTCGGCAACGAGTTTGCACCATTCCAATACCAGTTCGCACCACTCCGCAACCAGTTTCTACCACTCCGCAACCAGTTCACACCACTCCACAACCAGTTCGCACCATTCGGCAAAACGTTCGCACCACTCCACAACCAATTCGCAAAATTCCGCAACCAGTTTGCACCGCTCTGCAACTAATACGCACTGCTACGCAACCAGTTAGAACCACTCCACAACCAGTTCGCACCACTCCGCAACCAATTCGCACAATTCCGCAACCAGTACGCACAACCCCGCAACCAGTTCGCACCACTCCGCAGCCAGATCGCACCACTCCGCAACCAGTTTGCACCACTCCGCAACCAGTTTGTACCACTTTGCAAGCAGTTCGCTCCACTTCGCAACCAGTTCCCCATTCCACAACCGGTTCGCACCACTCCGCAACCAGTTCGCACCATTCTGCAACCACTTTGCACCACTCCACAACCAGTTCGCACCGCTCCGCAACCAGTTCGCACCACTCCGGAACGAGTTCGCACCACTCTGAACCAGTTTGCACCACTCCGCAAGCAGTTTGGACCACTGCGCAACTAGTTCAAACCACTCGTCAACCAGTTTGCACCACTCCGCAACCAGTTCGCACCACTCCGCAGCCAGTTTGCACCACCCCGCAACCAGTTAACACCACTCCCAAACCAGCTCGCAGCACTGCGTAACCAGTTCGCACCATTGCGCAACCAGTTCGCACCACTCCGCAACCAGTTTGCACCACTCCGCAACCATTTTGCACCACTCCGCAACCAGTTCGCACCATTCCGCAACCAGTTCGCACCACTGCGTAACCAGTTCGCACCATTGCGCAACCAGTTCGCACCACTCCGCAACCAGTTTGCACCACTCCGCAACCATTTTGCACCACTCCGCAACCAGTTCGCACCATTCCGAAAATAGTTTGCGCCCCTCCGCAACCAGTTTGCACGACTCCACAACCAGTTCACACCACTCTGCAACCAGTTCGCACCACTCCGCAACCAGTTCGTACCATTCTGCAACCAGTTCGCACCACTCCGCAACCAGTTCGCACCACTCCGCAACCAGTGTGGACCACTATGCAACCAGTTCTCACCACTCCGCAGCCACTTCGCACGACTCCGCAACTAATTCGGACCACTTTGCGACCAGTTCGCACCACTTGCAACCAGTTCACATCACTTCGCAACCAGTTCGCACCACTCCGAAACCAGTTCGCACCACTCTGCAACCAGTTCGCACCACTACACAACCAATTCGCACCACTCCGCAACCAGTTGGCACCACTCCGCCACAAATCTGCACCACTCCGCAACCAGTTTGCACAACTCCGCAACCAGTTCGCACCACTCTGCAACCAGTTTGCACCACTCCGCAATCAGTTCGCACCACTCCGCAACCACTTCGCACCACTCTGCAACCAGTTTGCACCACTCCGCAATCAGTTCGCACCACTCCGCAACCACTTCGCACCACTCTGCAACCAGTTTGCACCACTCCGCAATCAGTTCGCACCACTCCGCAACCACTTCGCACCACTCTGCAACCAGTTTGCACCACTCCGCAATCAGTTCGCACCACTCCGCAACCACTTCGCACCACTCTGCAACCAGTTTGCACCACTCCGCAATCAGTTCGCACCACTCCGCAACCACTTCGCACCACTCTGCAACCAGTTTGCACCACTCCGCAATCAGTTCGCACCACTCCGCAACCACTTCGCACCACTCTGCAACCAGTTTGCACCACTCCGCAATCAGTTCGCACCACTCCGCAACCACTTCGCACCACTCTGCAACCAGTTTGCACCACTCCGCAATCAGTTCGCACCACTCCGCAACCACTTCGCACCACTCTGCAACCAGTTTGCACCACTCCGCAATCAGTTCGCACCACTCCGCAACCACTTCGCACCACTCTGCAACCAGTTTGCACCACTCCGCAATCAGTTCGCACCACTCCGCAACCACTTCGCACCACTCTGCAACCAGTTTGCACCACTCCGCAATCAGTTCGCACCACTCCGCAACCAGTTTGCACTACACCGCAACCAATTCGCACCACTATGCAACCAGTTTGCACCACTCTGCGATCCGTTCGTACCACTCCGCAACCAGTTCGCACCACTCCGCAACCAGTTCACACCACTGCACAACCCGTTCGTACCACTTCGCAACCACTTCACACCACTCCGCAACCAGCTCACACCACTGCGCAACCAGTTCGCACCACTCCCCAACCAGTTCACACCTCTCTGCAACCAGTTTCCACCACTCCGCAAGCAGTTCACACCACTCCGCAACGAGTTCGCACCACTCCGCAACCAGTTGGCACCACTCATCTGTCAGTTTGTACCACTCCGGAACCAGTTCCCACCACTGCGCAACCAGTTTGCACCACTCCGCAACTAGTTCACACCATTCCGCAACCAGTTCGTTCCACTCTGTAATCAGTTTCCACCACTCTGCAACCAGTTGACACCACTCCGCAACCAGTTCGCACCACTCCGCAACCAGTTCGCACCACTCTGCAACCAGTTTGCACCACTCCGAAACCAGTTCGTACCTCTCCGTAACCCGTTGGCACCACTCCGCAACCAGTTCGCACCACTCCGCAACCAGTTAGCACCACCCCGCAACCAGTTCACACGACTCTGCTACCAGTTCGCACCACTCCGCAACCAGTTCGCACCACTTCGCAACCAGCTTGCACCACTCTGCAACCAGTTTGCACCACTGCGCAACCAGTTCGCACCACTGCACAACCTGTTCGCAAAACTCCAGACCCATTCGTACCACTCTGCCCGCAGTTCGCACCACTCCGCAACCAGTTCGCACCACTTCGCAACCAGCTTGCACCACTCTGCAACCAGTTTGCACCACTGCGCAACCAGTTCGCACCACTGCACAACCTGTTCGCAAAACTCCAGACCCATTCGTACCACTCTGCCCGCAGTTCGCACCACTCCGCAACCAGTTCGCACCACTTCGCAACCAGCTTGCACCACTCTGCAACCAGTTTGCACCACTGCGCAACCAGTTCGCACCACTGCACAACCTGTTCGCAAAACTCCAGACCCATTCGTACCACTCTGCCCGCAGTTCGCACCACTCCGCAACCAGTTCGCACCACTTCGCAACCAGCTTGCACCACTCTGCAACCAGTTTGCACCACTGCGCAACCAGTTCGCACCACTGCACAACCTGTTCGCAAAACTCCAGACCCATTCGTACCACTCTGCCCGCAGTTCGCACCACTCCGCAACCAGTTCGCACCACTTCGCAACCAGCTTGCACCACTCTGCAACCAGTTTGCACCACTGCGCAACCAGTTCGCACCACTGCACAACCTGTTCGCAAAACTCCAGACCCATTCGTACCACTCTGCCCGCAGTTCGCACCACTCCGCAACCAGTTCGCACCACTTCGCAACCAGCTTGCACCACTCTGCAACCAGTTTGCACCACTGCGCAACCAGTTCGCACCACTGCACAACCTGTTCGCAAAACTCCAGACCCATTCGTACCACTCTGCCCGCAGTTCGCACCACTCCGCAACCAGTTCGCACCACTTCGCAACCAGCTTGCACCACTCTGCAACCAGTTTGCACCACTGCGCAACCAGTTCGCACCACTCCGCAACCAGTTCCCACCACTCCGCAACCAGTTCGCACCTCTCCGCAACCAGTTCGCACCACTCCGCAACCAGTTAGCACCACCCCGCAACCAGTTCACACGACTCTGCTACCAGTTCGCACCACTCCGCAACCAGTTCGCACAACTCTGCAACCAGTTCGAACCACTCCTCGACCCGTTCTCACCACTCCGCAACCAGTTTGTACCACAACGCAACCAGTTCGCACCACTCCGCAACCAGTTTGCAACACTCCGCAACCAGTTCGCACCACTCCGTTACCAGTTCGAACCATTCCGCAACCAGTTCTCACCAACCCACAACCAGTTCGTACCACTACACAACCAGTTCGCAGCACTCCGAAACCAGTTCGTACCTCTCCGCAACCAGATCGCACCACTCCGCAACCAGTTCACCCCGCTCCGCAACCAATTTGCACCACTCCGCAACCAGTTCGCACCACTCCGCAACCAGTTCGCACCACTCCGAAACCAGTTGGCACCACTCCACAACCAGTTCGCACCATTCTGCAACCAGTTCGCACCACTCCGTAACCAGTTCAAACCTCTCTGCTACCAGTTAGCACCACTCCGCAACCAGTCCGCACCACACCGGACCCGTTTGCACCACTCTGCAACCAGTTCGCACCAAAAGGCGACCAGTTCGCACCACTCCGCAACTAGTTTGCACATCACCGCAACCCGTTTGAAACACTCCTCGACCAGTCCTCACCACTCCGCAACCAGTTTGTATCACAACGCAACCCGTTTGCACCACTCCGCAACCAGTTTGCAGCACTCCGCAACCAGTTCGCACCACTCTGTTACCAGTTCGAACCATTACGCAACCAGATCGCACCACTCCGCAACCAGTTCGCACCACTCCGCAACCAGTTCGCCCCACACAGCAATCTAATTGCACCACTCCGCAATCAGTTCACACCACACTGCAACCAGTTCGCACCACTTCCCAACCAGTTCGCAGTACTCCGCAACCAGTTCGCACCACTCCGCAACCAGTTTAAACGATTCTGCTAACAGTTTGCACCACTCCGCAACCTGTTCCCACCACTCCGCAACCGGTTTACCCCACTCTGCAACCAATTCCCACCACTCCGCAACCAGTTCGCACCACTCCACAACCAATTCGCACCACTCCGCAACCAGTTCGCACCACTCTGCAACTAGTTCGCACCACTCTGCAACCACTTTGCATCACTCCGCAACCAGTTCGCACCACTCTGCACCCAGTTCACACCACTCCGAAACCAGTTTGCACCACTCCACAACCAGTTCGCTCCACTCCGCAACCACTTCGCACCACCCCACAACCAGTTCCCACCACTGCGCAACCAGTTTGCATCACTCCGCAACCAGTTCACACCATTCCGGAACCAAATCACACCACTCCAAAACAAGTTCGCACCATTCGGCAACCAGTTCGCACCACTCTGCAACCAGTTCGCACCACTCCGCAACCAGTTCGCACCACTCCGCAACAAGTTTGCACCATTCCGCAACCAGTTCGCACCACTCCGCAACCAGTTCGCACAACTCTGCAGCAAGTTTGCACCACTCAGCAACCAGTTCGCACCACTCCGCAACCAGTTCATACCACTCCGCAACCAGGTTGCACCACTGCGCAACCAGTTTGCACCACTCCGCTACCAGTTGGCACCACTCCGGACCCGTTTGCACCACTTTGCAACCAGTTCACACCACAACACAACCAGTTTCCACCACTCCGCAACCAGTTCGAACCACTCCGCGACCTCTTCTCACCACTCCGCAACCAGTTTGAACCACTCCGCAACCAGTTCGAACCACTCGGCAACCAGTTCGAACCATTCCACAACAAGTTGGCACCACTCCGAAACCAGTAAGTACCTCCCCGCAACCAGATCACACCACACCGCAATAAGTTTGCACCACTCTGCAACCAGTTCGCCCCATTCCGAAACCAATTTGCACCACTCGGCAACCAGTTCGCACCACTCCGCGACCTGTTCGCACCACTCCGCAACCAGTTCGCACCACTCTCCAACCAGTTCGCCCCACTCCGCAACCAATTTGCACCACTCGGCAACTAGTTCGCACCACTCGCGACCTGTTCGCACCACTCCGCAACCAGTTGGCACCACTCTCCAACCAGTTCGCGCTACTTTGCAACCGGTTTGTACCACTCCGCAACCAATTCGCTCCACTCCGCAACGAGTTCGCACTATTCCACAACCGGTTCGTACCACTTCGCAGCCAGTTTGACCATTCCGCAACCAGTTCGCACCACTCCATAACCAGTTTGCACCACTCCGCAACCAGTTCACACCAGTCCTCAATGAGTTCGCACAACTATGCAACCAGTTCGCACATCTTTGCAACCAGTTCGCACCACTCCGCAACCAGTTCCCACCAATCAGCAAACAGTTCGCACCACTCTGCAACCAGTTCGCACCACTCTGCAACCAGTTTTCACCACTCCGCAACCAGTTCGCACCGTTCCGTAACCAGTTCGCCCCACTCCACAACCAGTTCGCACCACTCCGCAACCAGTCCGTACCACTCCGCAACCAGTTCGTAGCATTATGCAACTATTTGGCACCACTCCACAACCAGTTCTCACCACTCCCCAACCAGTTTGTACCACTCCGCAACCAGTTCGCACCACTCCGCAACCAGCTGGCACCATTCAGCAACCTGTTTGCACCACTCTGCAACCAGTTCGCATCTTCCCACAACCACTTCGCACCACTGCGCAACCAGTCCGCATCACTGCGCAACCAGTTCGCACCACTCCGCAGCCAGTTTGCACCACTCCAAAACCAGGTCGCACCACTCTGCAACCAGTTCGCACCACTCCAAAACCAGTTCGCACCACTCTGAAACCAGTTCGCACCACTGCGCAACCAGTTCGAACCAGTTCGCACAACTCTCGCACCACTCCGCAACCAGTTCGCACCACTCCGCAGCCAGTTTGCACCACTCCAAAACCAGGTCGCACCACTCTGCAACCAGTTCGCACCACTCCAAAACCAGTTCGCACCACTCTGAAACCAGTTCGCACCACTGCGCAACCAGTTCGCACCACTGCGCAACCAGTTCGCACCACTCCGCAACCAGATTGCACTACTCCGCAACCAGTGCGCACCACTCTGCAACCAGTTTGCACCACTCCGCAACCAGTTCGCACCATTACACAACCAGTTCACTCCACTCCGCAACGAGTTTACACCACTCCGCAACCAGTTCGCACCACTGCGAAACCAGTTCGCACCACTCTGCAACCAATATGCACCACTCCGCAAAGAATTCGCACCACTCCGCAACCAGTTCGCACCACTTAGGACCTGTTTCCACCACTGTGCAACCAGTTCGCACCACTCCGCAACCAGTTCGCACCACTCCGCAACCAGTTCGCACCACTCCGCAACCAGCTCGCACCACACAGCAAACAGTTCGCATCACTCCGCAACCAGTTCGCACCACTCCGCAACCAGCTCGCACCACACAGCAAACAGTTCGCATCACTCCGCAACCAGTTCGCACCACTCCGCAACCAGCTCGCACCACACAGCAAACAGTTCGCATCACTCCGCAACCAGTTCGCACCACTCCGCAACCAGCTCGCACCACACAGCAAACAGTTCGCATCACTCCGCAACCAGTTCGCACCACTCCGCAACCAGCTCGCACCACACAGCAAACAGTTCGCATCACTCCGCAACCAGTTCGCACCACTCCGCAACCAGCTCGCACCACACAGCAAACAGTTCGCATCACTCCGCAACCAGTTCGCACCACTCCGCAACCAGCTCGCACCACACAGCAAACAGTTCGCATCACTCCGCAACCAGTTCGCACCACTCCGCAACCAGCTCGCACCACACAGCAAACAGTTCGCATCACTCCGCAACCAGTTCGCACCACTCCGCAACCAGCTCGCACCACACAGCAAACAGTTCGCATCACTCCGCAACCAGTTCGCACCACTCCGCAACCAATTCGCACCACTCCGCAACCAGTTCGCACGACTCCGGACCCGTTCCCACCACTCTGCAACCAGTTTGCAGGACTCCACAACCAGTTTGCACCACTCCGCAACCAGTTTGCACCACTCCGTACCCAGTTTGCACCACTCTGCAACCAGTTCACACTACTCCGCAACCAGTTCGCACCACTGTGCAACTAATTTGCACCACTCCGCAACCACCACTCTGCAACCAGTTCTCACCACTTCGCAAGCAGTTCGCACCACTCCGCAACCAGTTCGCACCACTCCGCAACCAGTTCTCACCACTCCGCAACCAGTTCGCACCACTCCGCAACGAGTTCGCACCACTGTGCAACTAATTTGCACCACTCCGAAACCACTTCGCACCACTCTACAACCAGTTCTCACCACTTCGCAAGCAGTTCGCAGCACTCCGCAACCACTTCGCACCACTCTACAACCAGTTCGCACCACTCCGCGACCAGTTCGCACCACTCCTCAACCCGTTCGCACAACTCCGCAACCAGTTCGCACAAATGCGCAACTTGTTCGCACCACTCCGCAACGAATTCCCACCACTCCGCAACCAGTTCGCACCACTCCAAACCTGTTTCCACCACTCTCCTACCAGTTCACACCACTCGCAACCAGTTTGCACCACTCCGCAACCAGTTGGCACATCACGGCAACCAGTTCGCTCCAGTCCACAACCAGTTTGCACCACTACGCAACCAGTTCGCACCACTCCGCAACCAATTGCACCATTCCGCAACTAATTTACACCACTCCAAAACCATTTGGCACCACTCTGCAACCAGTTCCCACCACTCCGCAACCAGTTCGTACCACTCCGCAACCAGTTCGCACCACTCCGCAACGAGTTCGCACCACTCCACGACCAGTACGCACCAATCCGCAGCAAGTTCGCACCATTCCGTAATCAGTTTGCCCCACTCTGCAACCACTTTGCACCACTCCGCAACCAGTTCCTCCACTCCGCAACCAGTTCACACCACTCCGCAACCAGTTTGCACCACTCCGAACCAGTTCGCACCACTCCGCAACCAGTTGGCACCACTCCGCAACCAGCTCGCACTACTCCGCAACCAGTTCGCACCACTCCGCAACCAGTTGGCACCACTCCGCAACCAGCTCGCACTACTCCGCAACCAGTTCGCACCACTCTGCAACCAGTTCGCACCACTCCGCGACCAGTTTACACGGCTCCTCAACCCGTTCGCACAAGTCCGCAACCAGTTTGCACCACTCCGCAACCAATTCGCACAACGCCACAACCAGTTCGCACAAATGCGCAACTTGTTCGCACCACTCCGCAACGAATTCCCACCACTCCGCAACCAGTTCGCACCACTCCAAACCTGTTTCCACCACTCTGCTACCAGTTCACACCACTCCGCAACCAGTTTGCACCACTCCGAAACCAGTTGGCACATCTCGGAAACCAGTTCGCTCCACTCCGCAACCCGTTTGCACCACTACGCAACCAGTTCGCACCACTCCGCAACCAATTGCACCATTCCGCAACTAATTCACACCACTCCAAAACCAGTTCGCACCACTCCGCATACAGTTCGCACCACTCCGCAACCAGTTCGTACCACTCCGCAACCAGTTCGCACCACTCCGCAAACAATTCGCACCACTCCGCAACCAGTTCGCACCACTCCGCAACCAGTTCGCACAACTCCACAACCAGTTCTCACCACTGTGCAACCAGTTCGCAAAACTCCGGACCCTCTCCGCACCATACCGCAACCAGTTTGCACCACTCCGCAATCAGTTCACACCACTCCGCATCCAGTTTGCACCACTCCGCAACTAGTTTTCACCACTCTGCAACCAGTTCGCACCACTCCGCATCCAGCTCCCACCACACTGCATCCAGTTCGCACCACTCCGCAACCAGTTCGCACCACTCCGCAACCAGTTCGCATCTCTCCCCAACCCGTTCGCACCACACTGCAACTAGTTCGCACCACTCCGCAACAAGTTCCCACCACTTTACAACCGGTTCCCACCACTGCGCAACCAATTCGCACCACTCCGCAACCAATTGGCACCACTCCGCAAGCAGTTCGCACGAATCCGGGCCCGTTCCCACCACTCTGCAACCAGTTTGCAAGACTCCACAACCAGTTCGCACCACTCCGCAACCAGTTTGCACCACTCTGTACCCAGTTTGCACCACTCCGCAACCATTTCACACTACTCCGCAACCAGTTCGCACCACTGTGCAACTAATTCCCACCACTCCGCAACCAGTTCGCACCACTCTGCACGCAGTTCTCACCACTTCGCAAGCAGTTCGCACCACTCCGCAACCAGTTCGTACCACTCCGCAACCAGTTCGCACCACTCCTTAACCAGTTCCTACATCTCGGCAACCAGTTCTCACCACTCCGCAACCAGTTCGCACCACTCCGCAACCAGTTCGCACCACTCCTTAACCAGTTCCTACATCTCGGCAACCAGTTCTCACCACTCCGCAACCAGTTCGCACCACTCCGCAACCAGTTCGCACCACTGTGCAACTAATTTGCACCACTCCGCAACCACTTCGCACCAGTCTGCAACCAGTTCTCACCACTTCGCAAGCAGTTCGCACCACTCCGCAAGCAGTTCGCACCAATCCGCAACCAGTTCGCAACACTCCGCCACCCAGTTCCCACCACTCCGCAACCAGTTCTCACCACTCTGCAACCAGTTCGCACCACTCTGCAACCAGCTCGCACCACTCCGCAACCTGTTCGCACCACATCAAACCAGTCCATACCATTCTGCAACCAGTTCGCTCCACTCCGCAACCAGTTCGCTCCACTCCGCAACCAGTGCTCACCACTGCCCAACCAGTTCGCACCACTCTGCAACCAATTCGCACCACTCCAAAACCAGTTCGCATCACTCCGAACCTGTTTCCACCACTCTACAACCAGTGCGCACCATTCCGCAACCAGTTCGCACCACTCCGCAACCAGTTCATACCACCCTGCAGCCAGTTTGCACCACTCTGCAACCAGTTCGCACCTCTCCGCAACCAGTCGGCAACACTCCGCAACCAGTTCGCACCACTCCGCAACCAGTTCATACCACCCTGCAGCCAGTTTGCACCACTCTGCAACCAGTTCGCACCTCTCCGCAACCAGTCGGCAACACTCCGCAACCAGTTCGCCCCACTCTGCAACCAGTTTGCATCAGTCTGCAACCAGTTCGCAACACTCCGCAAGCAGTTCGCACAACTCTCCAACCAGTTCGCACCACTCCGCAACGAGTTTGCACCACTCCTCAACCCGTTCGGACCACTCCGCAACCAGTTCGCACCACTCCGCAACCAGTTCGCACCACTCCACAACCAGTTCGCACCAATGCGCAACCAGTTCCCACCACTCCGCAACCAATTCGCACCACTCCGCAACCAGTTCGCACCACTCCGCAACCAGTTCGCACCATTCCGCAAC
>SZWC01008371.1:82099-102832 GCA_023375785.1 Penium margaritaceum | reverse complement strand
GTTCGCACCAATCCACAACCAGTTTGTACCACTCCGCAACCAGTTCACACCACTCCTAACCAGTTCGCACCATTCGGTAACCAGTTTGCACCACTCTGCAACCAGTTCGCATCATTCCGCAACCAGCTCCCACCACTCCGCAACCAGTTTTCACCACTCCGCATCCAGTTAACACCACTCCGCAACCAAGTGGCACCACTCCGCAACCAGTTAGCACCACTCCACAACCAGTTCGCCCCACTCCGCAACCAGTTTGCACCACTCTGCAACCGGTTTGCTCCATTCCGCAACCAATTCGCACCACTCCGCAATTAGTTTGCACCACTCTGCAACTAGTTCGCACCACTCCGCAACCAGTTCCCAACACTCCACAACCAGTTCACACCACTCCATAACCAGTTTGCACAACTCTGCAACCAGTTCGAACCACTCCACAACCAGTTCGCACCAGTCCGCAACCAGTTCGCACCACTCGGCAACCAGTTCGAACCACTCGGCAACCAGTTTTGTGCCACTCGGCAACCAGTTTGCACCACTCCGCAACCAGTCCGCACTATTCCACGACCGATTCGCACCATTCCGCAACCAGTTCCCACCATTCCACAACACGTTTGCACCATTCCGCATCTAGTTTTCACTACTCCGCAACCAGTTCACACCACTCTGCAACCAGTTCGCACGACTCCGCAACCGGTTTGCACCACTCTGCAACCAGTTCACACCACTCCGCAACCAGTTCGTACCACTCCGCAACCAGTTTGCACCACTACGCAACCTGTTTGCACCACTCCGCAACCAGTCCGCACCACTTGCAACCAGTTCGCACCGCTCTACAACCAGTTCGCACCACTAGGCAACCAATTTGCACCACTACGCAACCAGTTCCCACCACTCCGCAACTAATCCGCAACACTCCGCAACCAGTTCGCACCACTCCACAACCAGTTCGCACCACTCCGCAACCAGTTCGCACCACTCCACAACCAGTTTGTACCACTCCGCAACCAGTTCTCACCAATCCGCAACCAGTTCGTACCACTCCGCAACCAGTTCGCACCAATCCGCAACCAGTTCGCACCACTCCGCAACCAGTTCTCACCAATCCGCAACCAGTTCGTACCACTCCGCAACCAGTTCGCACCAATCCGCAACCAGTTCGCACCACTCTGCAACCAGTTCCCACCACTCCACAACCAGTAAGCACCACTCCGCAACCAGTTCTCACCACTCCCCAACCAGTTTGTACCACTCCGCAACCAGTTCGCACCACTCCGCAACCAGCTCGCACTATTCAGCAACCTGTTTGCACCACTCTGCAACCAGTTCGCATCATTCCGCAACCATTTCGCACCACTCCGCAACCAGTTTGCACCACTCCGCAACCAGTTCACACTTCTCCGAAACCAGTTCGCACCACTCCGCAACCAGTTCACACCACTCCGCAACCAGTTCGCACCACTCCGCAAGTAGTTCGCACCACTCCGCAACCAGTTCGCACCACTCCGCAAGTAGTTCGCCCCACTTTGCAACCGGTTTGCACCACTCCGCAACCAGTTCGCACCACTCCGCAACCTGTTGACACCACTCCGCAACTAATTCACACCACTCCGCAACCCGTTCTCAGCAGTCTGCAACCAGTTCGCACCACTCCACAACCAGATCGCACCACTCCGCAACCAGATCGCGCAACTCCACAACCAGTTCCCACCACTCCGCAACCAGTTCGCACCACTCATCAACAAGTTCGCACTACTACACAACCAGTTCGCACCACTCTGCAACCGGTTTGTACCACTCCGCAGCCAATTCGCTCCCCTCCGCAACGAGTTCGCACTATTCCACAACCGGTTCGTACCACTTCGCAGCCAGTTTGCACCATTCCGCAACCAGTTCGCACCACTCCATAACCAGTTTGCACCACTCCGCAACCAGTTCACACCAGTCCTCAATGAGTTCGCACAACTCTGCAACCAGTTCGCACATCTCTGCAACCAGTTCGCACCACTCCGCGACCAGTTCCCACCAATCAGCAAGCAGTTCGCACCACTCCAAGACCAGTTCGCACCACTCCGCAACCAGTTTTCACCACTCCGAAACCAGTTTGCACCATTCCGTAACCAGTTCTCCCCACTCCGCAACCAGTTCGCACCACTCCGCAACCAGTCCGTACCACTCCGCAACCAGTTCGTACCATTCCGCAACTATTTGGCACCACTCCACAACCAGTTCGCACCACTCCCCAACCAGTTTGTACCACTCCGCAACCAGTTCGCACCACTCCGCAATTAGCTGGCACCATTCAGCAACCTGTTTGCACCACTATGCAACCAGTTCGCATCATTCCGCAACCACTTCGCACCACTCCGCAACCCGTTTGCACCACTCCGCAACAAGTTCACACCATTCCGCAACAAGTTCGCACCACTCCGCAACCAGTTCACACCACTCCGCAACCAGTTTGCACCACCCCGCAACTAGTTCGCCCTACTCCGCAACCGGTTTGCACCACTACGCATCCAGTTCGCACCACTACGCAACCCGTTGACACCACTCCGCAACTACTTCACAACACTCCGCAACCAGTTTGCAGCAGTCTACAACCAGTTCGCACCACTCCGCAACCAGTTCCCACCACTCAGCAAACAGTTCGCACCACTCCGCAACCAGTTCGCACCACTACGCAACCAGTTCGCACCATTTCATAACCAGTTCGCCCCACTCCGCAACGAGTTCGCACTACTCTGCAACCAGTTCGTATCACTCCGCAACCAGTTCCTACCATTCCGCAACTAGTTCGCACCACTCCACAACCAGTTCGCACCACTCCCCAACCAGTTCGCACCACTCCGCAACCAGTTCCCATAACTTCGCAACCAGTTCGCACCACTCCGCAACCAGGTCGCACCACTCCGCAACCAGTTCGCACCATTTCATAACCAGTTCGCCCCACTCCGCAACGAGTTCGCACTACTCTGCAACCAGTTCGTATCACTCCGCAACCAGTTCCTACCATTCCGCAACTAGTTCGCACCACTCCACAACCAGTTCGCACCACTCCCCAACCAGTTCGCACCACTCCGCAACCAGTTCCCATAACTTCGCAACCAGTTCGCACCACTCCGCAACCAGGTCGCACCACTCCGCAACCAGTTCGCACCATTTCATAACCAGTTCGCCCCACTCCGCAACGAGTTCGCACTACTCTGCAACCAGTTCGTATCACTCCGCAACCAGTTCCTACCATTCCGCAACTAGTTCGCACCACTCCACAACCAGTTCGCACCACTCCCCAACCAGTTCGCACCACTCCGCAACCAGTTGGTACCACTCCGCAACCAGTTCGCACCACTCCGCAACCAGTTCGCACCATTCAGCAACCAGTTTGCACTACTCAGCAACAAGTTCCCATCATTCCGCAACCAGTTCGCACCACTCCGCAACCAGTTTGCACCACTCCGCATCCAGTTCACACCACTCCGCAACCAGCTGGCACCACTCCGCAACCAGTTCGCACCACTCCGCAACCAGTTTGCACCACTCTGCAACCAGTTCGCTCCATTCCGCAACCAATTCGCGCCACTCCGGAACTAGTTTGCACCAGTCTGCAACTGGTTCGTACCAATCCGCAACCAGATCTCACCACTTCACAACCAGTTCGCACCACTCTGTAACCAGCTTGCACAACTCTGCAACCAGTTCGCACCACTCCGCAACCAGTTCGCACCACTCCGCAACCAGTTCCCACCACACCTCAACCAGTTCGAACCACTCATAACCAGTTTGTACCACTCCACAACCAGTTCGCACAACTCCACAACCAGTTCCCACCTTTCCGCAACCAGTTCGCACCATTCCGTATCTAGTTTGCATGACTCCGCAACCAGTTCACACCACTCTGCAACCAATTCGCAACACTCCACAACCAGTTCGCACCACTCTGCAACCAGTTCGCACCACTCCGGACCCGCTCGCACCACTCTGCAACCAGTTCACACCACTCCGCAACCGATTTGCACCACTCCGCAACCAGTTCGCACCACTCTGCAACCAGTTCGCACCACTCCGCAACAAGTTCGCACCATTCCGCAACCAGTTCGCACCACTCCGTACCCAGCTTGCACCACTCTGCAATCAGTTCGCACCACTCCGCAACAAGTTCGCACCATTCCGCAACCAGTTCGCACCACTCCGTACCCAGCTTGCACCACTCTGCAATCAGTTCGCACCACTCCGCAACAAGTTCGCACCATTCCGCAACCAGTTCGCACCACTCCGTACCCAGCTTGCACCACTCTGCAATCAGTTCGCACCACTCCGCAACAAGTTCGCACCATTCCGCAACCAGTTCGCACCACTCCGTACCCAGCTTGCACCACTCTGCAATCAGTTCGCACCACTCCGCAACAAGTTCGCACCATTCCGCAACCAGTTCGCACCACTCCGTACCCAGCTTGCACCACTCTGCAATCAGTTCGCACCACTCCGCAACAAGTTCGCACCATTCCGCAACCAGTTCGCACCACTCCGTACCCAGCTTGCACCACTCTGCAATCAGTTCGCACCACTCCGCAACAAGTTCGCACCATTCCGCAACCAGTTCGCACCACTCCGTACCCAGCTTGCACCACTCTGCAATCAGTTCGCACCACTCCGCAACAAGTTCGCACCATTCCGCAACCAGTTCGCACCACTCCGTACCCAGCTTGCACCACTCTGCAATCAGTTCGCACCACTCCGCAACAAGTTCGCACAATTCCGCAGCCAGTTCGCACCACTCCGGACCCATTCACACCACTTTGCAACCAGTTTGCACCACTCTGCAACCATTTCGCACCACCCCGCAGCCAGTCCGCACCACTCCGCAAGCAATTCGCACCACCCCGCAGCCAGTTCGATCCAGTACGCAACCAGTTCGCACCACTCCGCAACCAGTCTGCACCACTCCGCAACCAGTTCGCACCACTCCGCAACTAGTTCACACCACTCTGCAACCATTTCGGACCACTCCGAAACCAGTTCGCACCACTCCGCAACCAGTTCGCACCACTCAGCAACCAGTTCGCACAATTCGGCAACCAGTTCCCACCACTCTACAACCAGGTCGCACCAGTACGCAACCAATTCACACCACTCTGCAACCAGTTCCCACCACCTCCCAACTAATCCGCAACACTCCGCAACCAGTTCGCGCAACTCCACAAACAGCTCCCACCACTCAACGACCAGTTTTCCCCACTCCGCAACCAGTTCGCACCACTCCGCAACCAGTTCGCAAAACTCCACAACCAGATCGCAATACTCCGCAACCACTTCGCACCACTCCGCAACCAGTTCGCACCACTCTGCAACCAGTTCGAACCACTCCGCAACCAGTTTGCACCATCCCGCAACTCATTCGCACCACTCTCCAACCAGTTTCCACCTTTGTCCACCATATTGCACTACTCTGCAACCAGTTCCCACCACTCCACAACCAGTTTGCACTACTACGCAACTAGTTCTCACCACTCCCCAACCAGTTTGTACCACTCCACAACCAGTTCGCACCACTCCGCAACCAGCTCGCACCATTCAGCAACCTGTTTGCACCACTCTGCAACCAGTTCGCATCATTCCGCAACCACTTTGCACCACTCCGAAACCACTTTGCACCACTCCGCAACCAGTTCACACCATACCGAAACGAGTTCGCACCACTCCGCAACCAGTTCACACCATTCCGCAACCAGTTCGCACCACTCCGCAACTAGTTCGCCCCACTCCGCAACTGGTTTGCACCACTCCGCAACCAGTTTGCACCACTCCGCAACCCGTTAACACCACTCCGCAACTAATTCACACCACTCCGCAACCAGTTCGCAGCAGTCTGCAACCAGTTCACACCACTCCACAACCAGTTCGCACCACTCCGCAACCAGATCGCACAACTCCACAACCAGTTCCCACCACTCTGCAACCAGTTCGCACCACTCCGCAACCAGTTTGCACTACTAAGCAACCAGTTCGTACCACTCTGCAACCAGTTTGTACCACTCCGCAACCTGTTCGCTCCACACCGCAACGAGTTTGCACCATTCCACAACCGGTTCCTACCACTTCGCAGCCAGTTTGCACCATTCCGCAACCAGTTCGCACCAGTCCATAAACAGTTTGCACCACTCCGCAACCAGTTCACACCAGTCCTCAATGAGTTCGTACAACTCTGCAACCAGTTCCCACATCTCTGCAACCAGTTCGCACCACTCCGCAACCAGTTCCCACCACTCAGCAAACAGTTCGCACCACTCCGCAACCAGTTCGCACCACTCCGCAACCAGTTTTCACCACTCCGCAACCAGTTCGCACCAGTCCATAACCAGTTTGCACCACTCCGCAACCAGTTCGCACTACTCCGCAGCCAGTTCGCACCACTCCGCAACCAGTTTTCACCACTCCGCAACCAGTTCGCACCACTCCGTAACCAGTTCGCCCCACTCCGCAACCAGTTCGCACCACTCCGCAACCAGTTCGTACCACTCCGCAACCAGTTCGTACCATTCCGCAACAATTTCGCACCACTCCACAACCAGTTCTCACCACTCCCCAACCAGTTTGTACCACTCCGCAACCAGTTCGCACCACTCCGCAACCAGCTCGCACTATTCAGCAACCTGTTTGCACCACTCTCCAACCAGTTCGCATCATTCCGCAACCACTTCGCACCACACCGCAACAAGTTTGCACCACTCCGCAACCAGTTCACACCACTCCGCAACCAGCTCGCACCACTCCGCAACCAGTTCACACCACTCCGCAACCAGTTCACACCACTCCACAACTAGTTCGCCCCACTCCCCAACCGGTTTGCACCACTCTGCAACCAGTTCGCACCACTTTGCAACCCGTTGACACCACTCCGCAACTAATTCACACCACTCCGCAACCAGTTCGCAGCAGTCTGTAATCAGTTCGCACCACTCCACAACCAGTTCGCACCACTCCGCAACCAGATGGCACAACTCCACAACCAGTTCGCACCACTCCGTAACCAGTTTGCACCACTCCGCAACCAGTTCGCACTACTACGCAACCAGTTCGCACCACTCTGCAACCCGTTTGTACCACTCCGCAACCAGTTCGCTCCACTTTGCAACGTGTTCGCACCATTCGACAACCGGTTCGTACCACTCCGCAACCAGTTTGCACCATTCCGCAACAAGTTTACACCAGTCCTCTATGAGTTCGCACAACTCTGCAACCAGTTCGCACAGCTCTGCAACCAGTTCGCACCAGTTCGAAACCAGTTCCCACCACTCAGGAAACAGTTCACACCACTCCGCAACCAGTTTGTACCACTCCGCAACCAGTTTGCACCACTCCGCAATCAGTTCGCCCCTCTCTTCAACGGGTTTGCACCACTCTGCAACCTGTTCGCTCCATTCCGCAACCAATTCGCACCACTCTGCAACCAGTTCGTACAACTCCGCGACCAGTTTGCACCACTACGCAACCAGTTTGCACCACTCCGCAACCAGTTCGCACCACTTGCAACCAGTTTGCACCACTCCGAAACCAGTTCACACCACTCCACAACCAGTTCACACCACCCTGCAACCAGTTCCCAGCACTTTGCACCCAGTTCGCACCACTCCGCAACCCGTTCGCACCACTCCGCAACCCGTTCGCACCACTCCGCAACCCGTTCGCACCACTCCGCAACCCGTTCGCACCACTCCGCAACCCGTTCGCACCACTCCGCAACCCGTTCGCACCACTCCGCAACCCGTTCGCACCACTCCGCAACCCGTTCGCACCACTCCGCAACCCGTTCGCACCACTCCGCAACCCGTTCGCACCACTCCGCAACCCGTTCGCACCACTCCGCAACCCGTTCGCACCACTCCGCAACCCGTTCGCACCACTCCGCAACCCGTTCGCACCACTCCGCAACCCGTTCGCACCACTCCGCAACCCGTTCGCACCACTCCGCAACCCGTTCGCACCACTCCGCAACCCGTTCGCACCACTCCGCAACCCGTTCGCACCACTCCGCAACTAATTCGCACCACTCCACAACCAGTTCGCACCACTCCGCACCCAGTTTGTAGCACTCCGCAACCAGTTCGCACCACTCCGCAAACAGTTCGCACCACTCCGCAACCAGTTCGCATCAATCAGCAACCAGTTTGCACCACTCCGCAACCATTTCACACCACTCCGCAAACAGTTTGCACCACACTGCAACCAGTTCACACCATTCCGAAACCAGTTCGCACCACTCCGTAACCAGTTCGCCCCACTCAGCAACCAGTTTGCACCTCTCTGCAGCCAGTTCGCAACACTCCGCAACCAGTTCGCACCACTCCGCAACTAATTCGCTCCACTCCGCAACCAGTTGGTACCACTCCGCAACCAGTTCGCCCCATTCCCCAACCAGTTCGCACCACTCCGGACCCGTTCGCACCACTTTGCAACTAGTTCACACCACTCCGCAACCACTTCGCACCACTCCGCAACCAGTTCGCACCACTCTGCACCCAGTTCGCAACACTCCGAAACCAGTTCGCACCACTATGCAACCAGTTTGCACCACTCCGCAACCCGTTCGCACCACTCCACCACCAGTGCCCACCAATCTGCAACCAGTTCACACCACTCCGCCACCAGTTCACCCCACTCCGCAACCAGTTCGCAGCACTCCGCAACACGTTCGCTCCACTCCGCAACCAGTTTGCACCACTCCACAACCAGTTCGCACCATTCCGCAATCAGTTCGCACTACTCCGCAACCAGTTCGCTCTTCTCCGCAACCAGTTCGCACCACTCCGCTACCCGTTCGCACCACTCCGCAACCGGTTTGCACCACTCCGCTACCCGTTCGCACCACTCCGCAACCGGTTTGCACCACTCCGCTACCCGTTCGCACCACTCCGCAACCGGTTTGCACCACTCCGCTACCCGTTCGCACCACTCCGCAACCGGTTTGCACCACTCCGCTACCCGTTCGCACCACTCCGCAACCGGTTTGCACCACTCCGCTACCCGTTCGCACCACTCCGCAACCGGTTTGCACCACTCCGCTACCCGTTCGCACCACTCCGCAACCGGTTTGCACCACTCCGCTACCCGTTCGCACCACTCCGCAAGCAGTTCGCCCCACTCCGCAACCAGTTGGTACCGCTCCGCAACCAGTTCGCTCTTCTCCACAACCAGTTCGCACCATTCCGCAATCAGTTCGCACTACTCCGCAACCAGTTCGTACCACTCCGCAACCAGTCCGCACAATTCCGCAAGCAATTCGCACCACCCCATAGCCAGTTCGCTCCAGTACGCAACCAGTTCGCACCACTCCGCAACCAGTCCGCACCACTCCACAACCATTTCGCACCACTCTGAAACCGGTTTGCACCACTCCGCTACCCGTTCGCACCACTCCGCAACCAGTTCGCACCACTCCGCAACCAGTTCGCACGACTCGGCAACCCGTTCCCACCACTCTACAAACAGGTCGCACCACTCCCCAACTTTACACCACTCCGAAACCAGTTCGCGCCACTACGCAACCAGTTCGCACCACTACGCAACCAGTTTGCACCACTCTGCAACCAGTTCGCACCACTCCGCAACCAATTCACATCATTCCGCAACCAGTTCCCACCACTCCCCAACCAGTTTGCACCACTCCCCAACCATTTCAAACCACTCCGCAAACAGTTTGCACCAAACCGCAACCAGTTCACACCATTTCGAAACCAGTTTGCACCACTCCGTAACGAGTTCGCCCCACTCCGCAACCGGTTTGCACCACTCCGCAACTAATTCGCACCACTCCGCAACCAGTTCGCACCACTCGGCAACCAGTTCGCACCACTCCGCAACCAGTTCGCACCACTCCGCAACCAGTTCGCACCACTCCGCAACCAGTTCGTACCACTTCGCAGCCAGTTCGCACCACTCGGCAACCAGTTCGCACCACTCCGCAACCAGTTCGCACCACTCCGCAACCAGTTCGTACCACTTCGCAGCCAGTTCGCACCACTCGGCAACCAGTTCGCACCATTCCTCAACCAGTTCACACTACTGCGGACCCGTTCGCACCACTCTGCAACCAGTTCACACAACTCCCCAACCAATTCGCACCATTCCGCAACATGTTCGCACCACTCTGCAACCAGTTCGCACCACTCCGAAACCAGTTCGTACCACTAGGCAACGAGTTCGAACCACTCCGCAACCAGTTCACACCACTCCACGACCAGTTCGCAGCACTCTGCAACCAGTTCGCACCATTCCGCAACCAGTTCGCCCCACTCCGCAACCCGTTTGCAGCTCTCCGCAACCAGTTGCCACCACTCCGCAACCAGTTGGCACCACTCCACAACCAGTTCGCACCACTCCGCAACCAGTTCGCACCACTCCGCAACCAGTTGGCACCACTCCACAACCAGTTCGCACCACTCCGCAACCAGTTCGCACCACTCCGCAACCAGTTTCCACCCCTCCGCAACCAGTTCGCACCACTCCGCAACCAGTTCCCACAACTCTCCAACCAAATCGCACCACTCCGAAACCAGTAAGCACCACACCGCAACCTGTTCGAACCACTTCGCAACCCGTTCGCACCACTCCGAAACCAGCTTGCACCACTCCGCAATCAGTTCGCACCACTCCGCAACCAGGTCGCACCATTCCGCAGCCAGTTCGCACCACTTTGTAACCAGTTTGCACCACTCCACAACCATTTCCCACCACTCCGCAACCAGTTCGCAACTCTCCGCAAGCAATTCACTCAACCCCGCGACCAGTTCGCTCCACTACGCAACCAGTTCGCACCACTCTGCAACCAGTCCGCACGACTCCGCAACCAGTTCGCACCACTCCGAAACCAGTTCGCACCACTCCGCAACCATTTTGCACCACTCCGAAACCAGTTCGCACCACTCCGCTACCCATTCGCACCACTCCGCAACCAGTTCGCACCACTCCGCAACCCGTTCGCACCACTCCGCAACCAGTTCGCACCATTCCGCAACCAGTTCGCACCACTCCGCAATCAGATCGCACCACTCCGAACCAGTTTGCAGCACTCCGCAACAAGTATGCACCACTCCGCAACCAGTTCGCACCACTCCGCAACTAGTTCGCACCACTCCGCAACCAGTTCGCACCACGCCGCAACCAGTTCGCACCACTCCGCAACCAGTTCGCACGACTCCGCAACCAGTTCGCACCACTCCGAAACCAGTTCACACCACTGCGCATCCAGTTCGCACCACTCCGCAACCAGTTCGCACCGCTCCGCAACCAGTTCGCACCACTCCGCAACCCGTTCGCACCACTCCGCAACCAGTTCGCACCATTCCGCAACCAGTTCGCACCACTCCGCAATCAGATCGCACCACTCCGAACCAGTTTGCAGCACTCCGCAACAAGTATGCACCACTCCGCAACCAGTTCGCACCACTCCGCAACTAGTTCGCACCACTCCGCAACCAGTTCGCACCACGCCGCAACCAGTTCGCACCACTCCGCAACCAGTTCGCACGACTCCGCAACCAGTTCGCACCACTCCGAAACCAGTTCACACCACTGCGCATCCAGTTCGCACCACTCCGCAACCAGTTCGCACCGCTCCGCAACCAGTTCGCACCACTCCGCAACCCGTTCGCACCACTCCGCAACCAGTTCGCACCATTCCGCAACCAGTTCGCACCACTCCGCAATCAGATCGCACCACTCCGAACCAGTTTGCAGCACTCCGCAACAAGTATGCACCACTCCGCAACCAGTTCGCACCACTCCGCAACTAGCTCGCACCACTCCGCTACCAGTTCGCACCACTCCGCAACCATTTCGCACCACTCCGCACCCAGTTCGCATCACTCCCCAACCCGTTCGCACCACTTCGCAACCAGTTCGCATGACTCCAAAACCAGTTCGCACCACTCGGCAACCAGTTCGCACCAGTCCATACCCAGTTTTCACCACTCCGCAACCAGTTCGCACCACTGCACAACCAGTTCGCACCACTCCGTAACCAGTTTGCACCACTCTGCAACCAGTTCGCACCACTCCGCAACCAGTACGCAACACTCCAAAACCAGTTGGCCCCACTCCGCAACCATTTCGCACCACTTTGCAACCAGTTCGCACCACTCCGCAACCAGTTTGCACCACTCTGCAACGAGTTCGTACCAATCCTCAAACACTTTGCATCACTCCGCAAGCAATTTGAACCACTCAGCAGAGAGTTTGCACCACCCTGTAACCAGTTCGCACCACTCCGCAACCAATTCCCACCACTCCGCAACCAGTTCTCACCACTCTGCAACCAGTTCGCACCACTCCGCAACGAGTTCGCACCACTCCGCAACCAGTTTGTACCACTCTGCAACCAGTTTGCTTCACTCCGCAACCAGTTCACACCATTCCGCAACCAGTTTGCACCACTCCGTAACCAGTTCGTTCCATTTTGCAACCAATTCGCAACACTCTACAACCAGTTTGCACCACTCCGCAACCAGTTCGCACCACTCCGCAACCAGATTGCACCACTTTGCAACCAGTTCCCACCACTCCGCAACCAGTTCGCACCACTCCGCAGCCAGTCCTCACCACTCTGCAACCAGTTTGCACCACTACGCAACCAATTCGCACCACTCCGCAACCAGTTCGCACATCTCCTCAACAAATTTGCACCACTCCACAACCAGTTCGCACCACTTGCAACCAGTTCGCACCTCTCCGCAACCACTTCACACCACTCCGCAACCAGTTTGCACCAATATGCAACCAGTTCGCACCACTCCGAAACCAGTTCGCACCACTCCGCAACCAGTTCGCACGACTCCGCAACCAGTTCGCACCACTCCGCAACCAGTTCGCACGACTCCGCAACCAGTTCGCACCACTCCGCAACCAGTTCTCACCACTCCGCAAGCAGTTCGCACCACTCCCTAACCAGTTCGCACCACTCCGCAACCAGTTTGTACCACTCTGCAACCAGTTTGCTTCACTCCGCAACCAGTTTGCACCACTCCGCAACCAGTTCGCACCACTGTGCAACTAATTCGCACCACTCCGCAACTAGTTCGCACCACTCCGCAACCAGTTCTCACCACTCCGCAAGCAGTTCGCACCACTCCCTAACCAGTTCGCACCACTCCGCAACCAGTTTGTACCACTCTGCAACCAGTTTGCTTCACTCCGCAACCAGTTTGCACCACTCCGCAACCAGTTCGCACCACTGTGCAACTAATTCGCACCACTCCGCAACTAGTTCGCACCACTCCGCAACCAGTTCTCACCACTCCGCAAGCAGTTCGCACCACTCCCTAACCAGTTCGCACCACTCCGCAACCAGTTTGTACCACTCTGCAACCAGTTTGCTTCACTCCGCAACCAGTTTGCACCACTCCGCAACCAGTTCGCACCACTGTGCAACTAATTCGCACCACTCCGCAACTAGTTCGCACCACTCCGCAACCAGTTCTCACCACTCCGCAAGCAGTTCGCACCACTCCCTAACCAGTTCGCACCACTCCGCAACCAGTTTGTACCACTCTGCAACCAGTTTGCTTCACTCCGCAACCAGTTTGCACCACTCCGCAACCAGTTCGCACCACTGTGCAACTAATTCGCACCACTCCGCAACTAGTTCGCACCACTCCGCAACCAGTTCTCACCACTCCGCAAGCAGTTCGCACCACTCCCTAACCAGTTCGCACCACTCCGCAACCAGTTTGTACCACTCTGCAACCAGTTTGCTTCACTCCGCAACCAGTTTGCACCACTCCGCAACCAGTTCGCACCACTGTGCAACTAATTCGCACCACTCCGCAACTAGTTCGCACCACTCCGCAACCATTTCTCACCACTCCGCAAGCAGTTCGCACCTCTCCCTAACCAGTTCGCACCACTCCGCAATCAGTTTCTACCACTCCCCAACCAGTTCTCACCACTCTGCAACCAGTTCGCACCACTCCGCAACCAGTTCGCACCACTCCGCAACCAAATTGTACAACTCCGCAACCAGTTCGCACCAATCCGCAACCAGTTCACACTCTTCCGGAACCAGTTTGCACCACTCCGTAACCAGTTCGTTCCATTCCGCAACCAATTCGCAACACTCCTCAACCAGTTTGCACCACTCCGCAACCAGTTAGCACCACTCCGCACCCAGTTTGCACCACTCCGCAACCAGTTCGAACCACTCCGCAACCAGTCCTCACCACTCTGCAACCAGTTTGTACCACTCCGCAACCAGTTCGCACCACTCTGCAACCAGTTCGTACCATTCTGCAACCAGTTTGCACCACTACGCAACCAGCTCGCACCACTCCGCAACCAGTTCGCACATCTCCTCAACTAGTTCGCACCACTCCGCAACCAGTTCGCACCACTCTGCAACCAGTTCGCACCACTCTGCAACCAGTTCGCACCACTCTGCAACCAGTTCGCACCACTCTGCAACCAGTTCGCACCACTCTGCAACCAGTTCGCACCACTCTGCAACCAGTTCGCACCACTCTGCAACCAGTTCGCACCACTCTGCAACCAGTTCGCACCACTCTGCAACCAGTTCGCACCACTCTGCAACCAGTTCGCACCACTCTGCAACCAGTTCGCACCACTCTGCAACCAGTTCGCACCACTCTGCAACCAGTTCGCACCACTCTGCAACCAGTTCGCACCACTCTGCAACCAGTTCGCACCACTCTGCAACCAGTTCGCACCACTCTGCAACCAGTTCGCACCACTCTGCAACCAGTTCGCACCACTCTGCAACCAGTTCGCACCACTCTGCAACCAGTTCGCACCACTCTGCAACCAGTTCGCACCACTCTGCAACCAGTTCGCACCACTCTGCAACCAGTTCGCACCACTCTGCAACCAGTTCGCACCACTCTGCAACCAGTTCGCACCACTCTGCAACCAGTTCGCACCACTCTGCAACCAGTTCGCACCACTCTGCAACCAGTTCGCACGACTCCGCAACCAGTTCGCACCATTCCGTAACCAGTTCGCCCCACTCCGCAACCACTTCGCACCACTCCGCAACCAGTTTGGACCACTCCGCAACCAGTTCGCACCATTCCACAACCGGTTCGCACCACTCCGCAACCAGTTTGCACCACTCCGCAACCAGTTCACACCACTCCTTTATCAGTTCCCACAACACTGCAACCAGATCGCACAACTCTGCAACCAGTTGGCACCACTCCCCAACCAGTTCGCACCACTCAGCAACTTGTTCACACCACTCCGCAACCAGTCCGCACCACTCCGCAACCAGTTCACACCAAACCGCAACCAGCTTGCACCACTCCGCAACCAGTTCGTACCTTTCTGTAACCAGTTTGCCCCACTCCGCAACCACTTCGAACCACTCCGCAACCAGTTCGCACCACTCCGCAACTAATTCGCACCACTCCCCAACCAGTTCGCACAACTCCGCAACCAGATTGCACCACTCTACAACGAGTTTCCACTACTCCACAACCAGTTCGCATCACTCCGCAACCAGTTCCCACCACTCGGCAACCAGTTTGTACCACTCCGCAACCAGTTTGCACCACTCCGCAACCAGCTCGCACCATTCAGCAACCCGTTCACACCACTCCGCAACCAGTTTGCACCACTCCACAACCACTTCAGACGACTCCGCAACCAGTTCGCACCATTCCGCAACCAGTTTGCACCACTCGGCTCGTGTGCCCCACTCCGCAACCAGTTTGCACCACTCCCCAACCAGTTCGCACCACTCCCCAACCAGTTCGCACCACTCTGCATCTAATTCGCACCACTCCGCAACCAGTTCGCACAACTCCGTAACCAGTTCGCACCACTCCACAACCAGTTCGCACTACTCCGCAACCAGTTTGCACCACTACGCAACCAGTTCGAACCACTTCGTAACCAGTTTGTACCACTCTGCAACCAGTAAGCTCCACTCCGCAACCAGTTGGCACCATTCCACAACCGGTTCATACCACTCCGAAACCAGTTCGCACCATTCTGCAACCAGTTCGCACCACTCCTCAACCAGTTTGCACCACTCCGCAACCAGTTCACACCACTCCTCAATCACTTCGCACAACTCTGCAACCAGTTCGCACCTTTCTGCAACCAGATCACACCACTCCGCAACCAGTTCCCACCACTCCGCATCTAGTTTGTACCACTCCGCAACCAGTTCGTACCACTCCGCAACCAGTTTGCACCATTCCACAACCGGTTCGTACCACTCCGCAACCAGTTCGCACCATTCCGCAACCAGTTCGCACCACTCCGCAACCAGTTTGCATCACTTCGCAACCAGTTCACACCACTCCTCAATCAGTTCGCACAACTTTGCAACTAGTTCCCACATCTCTGCAACCAGTTCGCACCACTCGGCAAGCAGTTCGCACCACTCAGCAATCAGTTTGCACCACTCCGCAACCAGTTCGCAACACTCCGCAACAAGTTCGCACCACTCTGCAACCAGTTCGCACCACTCAGCAACCAGTTTGCACCATTCTCTAACCAGTTCGCACCACTCCGCAACCACTTCGCACCACTCTGCAACCAGTTCGTACCACTCCGAAACCCGTTCGCACCATTTCACAACTAATTTGCGCCACTCCCAAACCAGTTCGCACCATTCCGCAACCAGATCGCACCACTTTGCAACCAGTTCTCACCACTCTGCAACCAGTTTGTACCACTCCGCAACCAGTTCGCACCACTCTGCAACCAGTTCGCACCACTTCGCAACCGGTTCGTACCACTCCGCGACCAGTTTGCACCACTACGCAACCAGTTCACACCACTCCGCAACCAGTTCGCACCTCTCCTCAACTAGTTTGCACCACACCACAACCATTCCGCACCACTTGCAACCAGTTCGCACCACCCCTCAACCTGTTCACACCACTCCGCAACCAGTTCGCACCACTCTGCAACCAGTTCGCACCACTACGCAACCAATTAGCACCACTCCGCAACCAGTTCGCACCACTCCGCAACTAACCTGCACCACTCCGCAACCAGTTCGCACCACTCCGCAACCAGTTCGCACCACTGCGCAACCAGTTCGCACCACTCCGCAACTAGTTCGCACCACTCCGCAACCAGTTCGCACCACTGCGCAACCAGTTCGCACCACTCCGCAACTAGTTCGCACCATTCCGCAACCAGTTCGCCCCACTCCGAACCACATCGCACCACTCCGCAACCAGTTCGCACCACTCCGCAACCAGTTCGCACCATTCCACAACCGGTTTGCACCACTCCGCAACCAGCTTGCACCAGTCCGCAACCAGTCCACACCACTCCTTTATCAGTTCGCACAACTCTGCAACCAGTTCGCACCTCACTGCAACCAGTTCTCACCATTCCGCAACCAGTTCGAACCACTCAGCAACCAGTTCGCACCACTCCGGAACCTGTTCGCACCACTCCGCAACCAGTTTGCACAACTTCACAACCAGTTTGCACCTTTCCGTAACCAGTTCGCCCCACTCCGCAACCACTTCGCACCAATCCCCAACCAGTTTGCACCACGCCGCAACCAGTTCGCACCACTCCGCAATTGATTTGCACCACTCCCCAACCAGTTCGCACCACTGAAAAACCAGATCGCACCGCTCTGCAACCAGTTTCCACCACTCCGCAATCAATTCGCACCACTCTGCAACCAGTTCTCACCACACCGCAACCAGTTTGTACCACTCCGCAACCAGTTCACACCACTCCGCAACCAGCTCGCACCATTCAGCAACCAGTTCGCACCACTCCGCAACCAGTTGGCATCATTCCGCAACCATTTCGCACCACTCCGCAACCAGTTTGCACCACTCCCCATCCAGTTCACACCACTACGCAACCAGTTCGCACCATTCAGCAACCATTTTGCACCACTCCGCAACCAGTTCGCACCACTCCGCAACCAGTTTGCACCACTCCCCATCCAGTTCACACCACTACGCAACCAGTTCGCACCATTCAGCAACCATTTTGCACCACTCCGCAACCAGTTCGCCCCACTCCGCAACCAGTTTGCACCACTCCCCAACCAGTTCGCAACACTCCGCAACCAGTTCCCACCACTCCGCAACTAATTCGCACCACGCCGCAACAAATTCACAACTCTCCTTAACCAGTTTGCACCACTCCACAACCAGTTCGCACCATTCCGCAACCAGTTTGCACCACTTCGCAACCAGTTCGAACCACTCCGCAACCAGTTCCCTCCACTCCGCAACCAGTTCGCACCATTCCACAACCGGTTCGTACCACTCCGCAACCAGTTCGCTCCATTCCGCAACCAGTTCACACCACTCCGCAACCAATTTGCACCACTTCGAAACCATTTCACACCCCTCCTCAATCAGTTCGCACAACTCTGCAACCAATTCGCACCTCTCTGCAACCAGTTTGCACCACTCCACAACCAGTTGCCACCACTGCGCAACCAGTACGCACAACTCCGCTACCAGTTCCCACCACTCTGCAACCTGGTCGCACCACACCGCAACCAGTTTGCATCACTGCGGAACCAGTTCGCACCACTGGGCAACGAGATCCCACCACTCCGCAACCAACTCCCACCACTCCGCAACCAGTTCACACCACTCCGCACACAGTTTGCATCGCTCCGCAACCAGTTCGCACCACTGGGCAACGAGATCCCACCACTCCGCAACCAACTCCCACCACTCCGCAACCAGTTCACACCACTCCGCACACAGTTTGCATCGCTCCGCAACCAGTTCGCACCACTCCGCAACCAGTTCGTGCCACTCCGAACCAGTTAGCACCAATCCACAATCAGTTCGCACCACTCTGCAACCAGTTCGCACCACTCCGCAACCAGTTCGCACCAGTGCGCAACCAGTTTCCACCACTATACAACCAGTTCGCACCACGATGGAACACGTTCGCACCCAACGCAACCAGTTCGCACCACTCCGAAACCAGTTTGCACCATTCCGTAACCAGTTTGCCCCACTCCGTAACAACTTCGCACCACTCTGCAACCTGTTCGCACCACTCCGCACCCAGTTCGCACCATTCCGCAACTAATTCGCACCACTGCCGAACCAGTTCGCACCACTCCGCAACCAGATCGCACCACTTTGCAACCAGTTCTCGCCACTCTGCAACCAGTTTGTACCACTCTGCAACCAGCTCGCACCACTCTGCAACCAGTTCGCACCACTCCGCAACCATTTCGTACCACTCCGCAACCAGTTTGCACCACTACACAACCAGTTCGCACCACTCCGCAACCAGTTCGCACCTCTCCGCAACTAATTTGCACCACTCCGCAACCAGTTCGCACCACTTGCAACCAGTTCGCACCACTGTGCAACCAGTTCACACCACTCCGAAACCAGTTCGCACCACTCTGCAACCAGTTCGCACCATTCCACAACCAGTTCGCACCAGTCTGCAACCAGTTCACACCACTCCGGAACCAATGTGCACCACTTCGCAACCAGTTCACACCACTCCTCAATCAGTTCGCACAACTCTGCAACCAGTTTGCACCTCTCTGCTACCAGTTCGCACCACTCCGCAACCAGTTCCCACAACTCCGCAACCAGTTCACACCACTCCGCAACCAGTTCCCACCACTTTGCAACCTGTTTGCACCACACCGCAACCAGTTCGCACCACTGCGCAACCAGTTCGCACCACTGGGCAACGAGATTCCACCACTCCGCAACCAATTCCCACCACTCCGCAACCAGTTCATACCACTTCGCACACAGTTTGTATCGCTCTGAAACCAGTTCGCACCACTCCGCAACCAGTTCGCGCCACTCCGAACCAGTTAGCACCAATCCACAACCAGTTCGCACCACTCCGCAACCAGTTCCTTCCACTCCGCACCCTGTTCGCACCACTCCGCATGCAGTTTGTACCACTCAGCAACGAGTTCACACCACTCCGCAACCAGTTTGCACCATTGAACAACCAGTTCACACCACTCCGCAACCAGTTCGCACCATTCCACAACCAGTTTGCATCACTCCGTAACCAGTTTGCACCACTCCTCAATAAGTTCACACCACTCTGCAACCAGTTCGCACCACTCCACAACCAGTTGGCAACACTCCGCAACCAGTTTGCACGACTCTGCAACCAGTTCGCACCACTACGCAACCAGTTCACACCACCCTGCAACCAGTTTGCACCATTCCGTAACTAGTTCTCACCACTCCGAAACCAGTTCGCCCCACTCCGCAACCAGTTTGCACCACTCCGCAACCAGTTCGCACCACTCTGCAACCCGTTCACACAACTCCGCAACTAATTCGCACCACTCCGCAACCAGTTCGCACCTCTCCGCAACCAGTTCGCACCACTCAGCAACCAGTTTACACCACTCGGCAAAACGTTTGCACCACTCCGCAACCCGTTTGCACCATAGGGAAACCAGTTCGCACCTATCCGCAACCAGTTCACACCACTCCGCAACCAGTTCGCACCACTCCGCAACCACATCGCACAACTACGCAACCAGTTCGCACCACTCCGCAACCAGTTGGCACCACTGCCCAACCAGTTTCCACCACTACGCAACCAGTTCGCACCACTCAGCAAACAGTTCGCACCACTCCGCAACCAATTCGCACCACTCTGGAACCAGTTCGCACCCAACGCAACCAGTTCGCACCACTCCGAAACCAGTTCGCACCATTCCGTAACCATTTTGCCCCAATCCGCAACCACTTCGCACCACTCTGCAACCAGTTCGCACCA
>SZWC01008371.1:40701-81923 GCA_023375785.1 Penium margaritaceum | reverse complement strand
CGCACCACTCCACAACCAGTTCGCACCACTCCGCAACCAGTTTGCACCACTCCGCAACCAGTTCGCACCACTCCGCAACCAGTTCGCACCACTCTGCAACCAGTTCGCACCATTCCACAACCAGTTCGCACCATTCTGCAACCAGTTCACACCACTCCGCAACCAATGTGCACCACTTCGGAACCAGTTCACACCACTCCGCAATCAGTTCGCACAACTCTGCAACCAGTTCGCACCTCTCTGCAACCAGTTCGCACCACTCCGCAACCAGTTCCCACAACTACGCAACCAGTTCGCACCACTCCGCAACCAGTTCCCACCACTTTGCAACCTGTTCGCACCACACCGCAACCAGTTCGCACCACTGCGCAACCAGTTCCCACCACTGGGCAACGAGATCCCACCACTCCGCAACCAATTCCCACCACTCCGCAACCAGTTCATACCACTTCTTACACAGTTTGCATCGCTCTGAAACCAGTTCACACCACTCCGCAACCAGTTCCCACCACTCTGCAACCAGTTTGCATCAATCCGCAACCAGTTCGCACCTCTCCGCAACTAATTGGCACCACTCCGCAACCAGTTCGCACCACTCCGCAACCAGTTCGCACCACTCCGCAACCAGTTCGCACCACTCTGCAACCATTTCGCACTTCTCCGCAACCGGTTCACACCATTCCGTAACCAGTTTGTACTACTCCGCAACCACTTCGCACCACTCCACAACCAGTTCGCACCACTCCGGAACCAGTTCGCACCATTCCACAACCAGTTTGCACCACTACGCAACCAGTTTGCACCACTCCGCAACCAGTTCACACCACTCCTTGATCAGTTCGCAAAACTCTGCAACCAGTTCGCACCTTTCTGCAACCAGTTCGCACCACTCCGCAACCAGTTTGCACCTTTCCGGAACCAGTTCGCCCCACTCCGCAACCACTTCGCACCACTCCGCAAGCCGTTCGCACCACTCCGCAACCAGTTTGCACCACTCCGCAACCAATTTGCACCACTCCCCAACCAGTTCGCACCACTCCGCAACCAGTTCGCACCTCTCCGCAACCAGTTCACACCACTCCGCACACAGTTCGCATCGCTCCGCAACCAGTTCGCACCACTCCGCGACCAGTTCGCACCACTCCGCAACCAATTGGCACCACTCCGCAACCAGTTCGCACCTCTCCGCAACCAGTTCACACCACTCCGCACACAGTTCGCATCGCTCCGCAACCAGTTCGCACCACTCCGCGACCAGTTCGCACCACTCCGCAACCAATTGGCACCACTCCGCAACCAGTTCGCACCTCTCCGCAACCAGTTCACACCACTCCGCACACAGTTCGCATCGCTCCGCAACCAGTTCGCACCACTCCGCGACCAGTTCGCACCACTCCGCAACCAATTGGCACCACTCCGCAACCAGTTCGCACCTCTCCGCAACCAGTTCACACCACTCCGCACACAGTTCGCATCGCTCCGCAACCAGTTCGCACCACTCCGCGACCAGTTCGCACCACTCCGCAACCAATTGGCACCACTCCGCAACCAGTTCGCACCTCTCCGCAACCAGTTCACACCACTCCGCACACAGTTCGCATCGCTCCGCAACCAGTTCGCACCACTCCGCGACCAGTTCGCACCACTCCGCAACCAATTGGCACCACTCCGCAACCAGTTCGCACCTCTCCGCAACCAGTTCACACCACTCCGCACACAGTTCGCATCGCTCCGCAACCAGTTCGCACCACTCCGCGACCAGTTCGCACCACTCCGCAACCAATTGGCACCACTCCGCAACCAGTTCGCACCTCTCCGCAACCAGTTCACACCACTCCGCACACAGTTCGCATCGCTCCGCAACCAGTTCGCACCACTCCGCGACCAGTTCGCACCACTCCGCAACCAATTGGCACCACTCCGCAACCAGTTCGCACCTCTCCGCAACCAGTTCACACCACTCCGCACACAGTTCGCATCGCTCCGCAACCAGTTCGCACCACTCCGCGACCAGTTCGCACCACTCCGCAACCAATTGGCACCACTCCGCAACCAGTTCGCACCTCTCCGCAACCAGTTCACACCACTCCGCACACAGTTCGCATCGCTCCGCAACCAGTTCGCACCACTCCGCGACCAGTTCGCACCACTCCGCAACCAATTGGCACCACTCCGCAACCAGTTCGCACCTCTCCGCAACCAGTTCACACCACTCCGCACACAGTTCGCATCGCTCCGCAACCAGTTCGCACCACTCCGCGACCAGTTCGCACCACTCCGCAACCAATTGGCACCACTCCGCAACCAGTTCGCACCTCTCCGCAACCAGTTCACACCACTCCGCACACAGTTCGCATCGCTCCGCAACCAGTTCGCACCACTCCGCGACCAGTTCGCACCACTCCGCAACCAATTGGCACCACTCCGCAACCAGTTCGCACCTCTCCGCAACCAGTTCACACCACTCCGCACACAGTTCGCATCGCTCCGCAACCAGTTCGCACCACTCCGCGACCAGTTCGCACCACTCCGCAACCAATTGGCACCACTCCGCAACCAGTTCGCACCACTCCACAACCAGTTCGCATCACTCCGAAACCAGTTCGCACCACTACGTAACCAATTTGAACCACTCCGCAGCCAATTTGTACCACTCCGCAACCAGTTCGCTCCACTCCAAAACCAGTTCGCACCATTCCACAACCTGTTCTCACCACTCTGCAACCAGTTTGTACCACTCCGCGACCAGTTTGCACCACTCTGCAACCAGTTCGCACCACTCCGCAAGCAGTTTGCACCACTCTGCAACCAGTTCGCACCACTACACAACCAATTCGCACCACTCTGCAATCAGTTGGCACCACACCGCAACTAATCCGCACCACTATGCAACCAGTTTGCCCCACTCCGCAACCAGTTCGCACCACTCCGCAACTAATTCGCACCACTCCCCAACCAGTGCGCACCACTCCTTAACCTGATCGCACCACTCTGCAACCAGTTTCTACCACTCCGCAACCAGTTCGCACCACTCCGCAACCAGTTCTCACCACTCCGCAACCAGTTTGTACCACTCCGCAACCAGTTCGCACCACTCCACAACTAGCTCGCATTATTCAGCAACCAGTTCGCACAACTCCGCAACCAGTTTGCATCATTCCACAAGCACTTCCCACTACTCCGCAACCAGTTTGCACCACTCCGCAACCAGTTCAAGCCACTCCGCAACCAGTTCGCACCATTCCGCAACAAGTTCGCACCACTCCGCAACCAGTTCGCCCCACTCCGCAACCAGTTCGCACCACTCCACAACTAGCTCGCATTATTCAGCAACCAGTTCGCACAACTCCGCAACCAGTTTGCATCATTCCACAAGCACTTCCCACTACTCCGCAACCAGTTTGCACCACTCCGCAACCAGTTCTCACCACTCCGCAATCAGTTTGTACCACTCATCAGCCACTTCGCACCACTCCTCAACTAGTTCGCACCACTCCGCAACCACTTCGCACCACTCCGCAGCCAGTTCGCACCACCCCGCAACCAGTTCGCACCACTCCGCAACCAGTTCGCCCCACTCCGCAACCAGTTCGCACCACTCCACAACTAGCTCGCATTATTCAGCAACCAGTTCGCACAACTCCGCAACCAGTTTGCATCATTCCACAAGCACTTCCCACTACTCCGCAACCAGTTTGCACCACTCCGCAACCAGTTCTCACCACTCCGCAATCAGTTTGTACCACTCATCAGCCACTTCGCACCACTCCTCAACTAGTTCGCACCACTCCGCAACCACTTCGCACCACTCCGCAGCCAGTTCGCACCACCCCGCAACCAGTTCGCACCACTCCGCAACCAGTTCGCCCCACTCCGCAACCAGTTCGCACCACTCCACAACTAGCTCGCATTATTCAGCAACCAGTTCGCACAACTCCGCAACCAGTTTGCATCATTCCACAAGCACTTCCCACTACTCCGCAACCAGTTTGCACCACTCCGCAACCAGTTCTCACCACTCCGCAATCAGTTTGTACCACTCATCAGCCACTTCGCACCACTCCTCAACTAGTTCGCACCACTCCGCAACCACTTCGCACCACTCCGCAGCCAGTTCGCACCACCCCGCAACCAGTTCGCACCACTCCGCAACCAGTTTGTACCACTCCGCAACCAGTTTGCCCCACTCCGCAACCAGTTCGCACCACTCCGCAACTAATTCGCACCACTCCACAACCAGTTCGCACCACGCCGCAACCAGTTCGCACTACTCCACAACCAATTCACACCACTCCGCAACCATTTCGCACAACTCCGCAACCAGTTCGCACCACTCCGCAACCAGTTCGCACCACTCCTTAAGCAGTTCGCACCACTCCGCAACCAGTTCGCACCACTCCGCAACCAATTTGTACCACTCCGCAATAAGTTCAGTCCACTCCGCAACCATTCCGCACCATTCCACAACCAGTTCGCACCACTCCGCAACCAGTTCGCACCATTCCGCAACCAGTACGCATCACTCCGCAACCAGTTTGCACCACTCCGCAGCCAGTTCACACCTCTCCTCCATCAGTTCGCACCTCTCTGCAACCAATTCACACGACTCCGCAACCAGTTCACACTACTCCGCAACAAGTTCGCACCACTCCGCAACCAGTTCGCACCACTCCGAAACCAGTTCGCACCACTGCGCATTCAGTTCGTACCACTGCGCAACGAGTTCCCACCACTCCGCAAAAAGTTCGCACCACTCCGCAACCAGTTCACACCACTCCGCACACAGTTTGCATCACTCCGCAACCAGTTCGTACCACTGCTCTTTCAGTTCGCACCACTGCGCAACCAGTTCCCACCAATCCGCAAACAGTTCGCACCACTCTGCAACCAATTCACACCACTCCGCAAACAGTTTGCACTGCTCCGCAACCAGTTCGCACCACTCCGCAACCCGTTCCCACCAATCCGAACCAGTTCAAACCACTCCGCGACCAGTTCCCACTACTCCGCAGCCAGTTGGCACCACTACGCAACCAGGTCGCACCACTCCGCAACCAGTTCCCACGACTTCGCAACCAGTTCACACCACTCCGCAACAAGGTCGCATCACTCGGAACCAGTTCGCACCACTCCGCAACGAGTTCGCACCACTCCGCAACCAGTTCGCACCACTGCGCATTCAGTTTGCACCACTGTGCATTCAGTTCCCAGCACTCCGCAACCAGGTTGCACCACTCCGCAAACAGTTTGCACCGCTCCGCAACCAGTTCGCCTCACTCCGCAACCAGTTCCCACCACTCCGCAACCAGTTCGCACGACTCCGCGTCCGGTTCAAACCACTCTGCAACGAGGTCGCACCACTCAGAACCACTTCGCACCACTCCGAAACAAGTTCGCTCCGCTGCGCAAACAGTTCGCAGCACTGCATAACCAGTTCGCACCAGGCCGCAACCAGTTCGCACCACTCCGCAACCAGTTCGCACCACTCCACAACCAGTTCGCACCACTCCGCAACCAGTTCGCACCAATCCGCAACCAGTTTGCACCACAATGAACCCGTTTGCACCACTTCGTAACCACTTCATCACTCCGCAACCAGTTCGCACCACTCTGCAACCAGTTCGCACCGCTGCGCAACCAGTTCGCACCACTCCTCAATCACTCCGCACCACTCTGTAACCAATTCGCACCACTCCGCAACCAGTTCACACCAATCGGAAACTAGTTTGCACCACTCCGCAACCAGTTCTGACCGCTCCGCAACCAGTTCGCACCACTCCGCAACCTGTTCCCACCACTCCGCAACGAGTTTGCACTACTCCGCAACCAGTTCGCACCACTCCGCAACCAGTTTGTACAACTCCACAACCAGTTCGCACCACTCCGCACCCAGTTCGCACCATTCCGCAAACAGTTCGCACCACTCCGCAACCAGTTCACACCACTCCGCAACCAGTTCGCACCACTCCGCACCCAGTTCGCACCACTCCGCAACCAGTTCGCACCGCTCCGCAACCAGTTTGCACCACTCCGCAACCAGTTTGCACCACTCCGCAACCCGTTTGCACCACTCCGCAACCAGTTCGCACCACTCCGCACCCAGTTCGCACCACTCCGCAACCAGTTCGCACCGCTCCGCAACCAGTTTGCACCACTCCGCAACCAGTTTGCACCACTCCGCAACCCGTTTGCACCACTCCGCAACCAGTTCGCACCACTCCGCACCCAGTTCGCACCACTCCGCAACCAGTTCGCACCGCTCCGCAACCAGTTTGCACCACTCCGCAACCAGTTTGCACCACTCCGCAACCCGTTTGCACCACTCCGCAACCAGTTCGCACCACTCCGCACCCAGTTCGCACCACTCCGCAACCAGTTCGCACCGCTCCGCAACCAGTTTGCACCACTCCGCAACCAGTTCCCACCACTCCGCAACCAGTTTGTACCACTCCGCAACCAGTTTGTACCACTCCGTAACCAGTTCGCACCACTCCGCACCCACTTCGCACCATTCCGCAACCAGTTCGCACCAGTCCGCAACCTGTTCGCACCTCTCCGCAACCAGTTCGCACCATTCCGCAACCAGCTCGCACCACTCCTTTTTCAGTTTCCACCACTGCGCAACCAGTTCCCACCACTCCGCAACCAGTTCGCACCACTCTGCAACCAATTCACACCACTCCGCAAACAGTTTGCACCGCTCCGCAACCAGTTCGCACCACTCTGCAACCAGTTCCCACCATTCCGAACCAGTTCGAACCACTCGGCAACCAGTTCCCACCACTCCGCAACCAGTTCGCACCACTCCGCAACCAGGTCGCACCACTCCGCGACCAGTTCGCACGACTCCGCAACCAGTTCACACCACTCCGCAACGAGGTCGCACCTCTCGGAAGCAGTTCGCACCACTCCGAAACCAGTTCGCACCACTGTGCAAACAGTTCGCACCACTGCGCAACCAGTTCGCACCACTCTGCAATCAGTTCGCACCACTCCGCAACCAGTTCGCACCACTCCGCAACCAGTTCGCACCACTCCGCAACCAGTTTGCACCAGTGCGCATTCAGTTCGCACCACTGCGCAACCAGTTCCCACCACCCCTTAACCAGTTCGCAACACTCTGCAACCAATCCAAACCACTCCGCAAACAGTTTGCACCGTTCCGCAACCAGTTCGCCCCACTCCGCAACCAGTTCCCACCACTCCGAACCAGTTCGCACCTCACCGCAACCAGTTCGCACGACTCCGCAACCAGTTCGCACGACTCCGCAACCAGTTCGCACCACTCCGCATCGAGGTCGCACCACTCGGAACCACTTCGCACCACTCCGACACAAGTTCGCACCATTGCGCAAACAGTTCGCACCACTGATACCCCCATTTTTGCCGCACCTCCAACTATCTCTCTACCGACACAACTCCACGTAGTTCGCAGATCATGCACTTCTCACTACTATCCCAGCTCTACTTGGACTGGTAGCGGAATCATGGGACCCCAACCCCTAGCTACTGGTAGTTCTGCGGACGGAAGGCCTGAGTCTCCGTGCACGAACCTCACCGATGAATGATACTTCGCGGTCCACTCCTTGCCACACGGGACCCGCCACCGTGTGGCTTCCAGCTCCTCTCCGCGGATCCCTCGTCCCGCGGATGCGTGCAAGTGAAGGCACCGCCGGTAGTTCACCTCACTCGGACTTTTGGTTCTTCACGCCTGCAATTCCGCAGTCCGCGGTCGGGAGTCCAAGAGTTACAGAAGGCACGGAGGCAGTGGGATAATGAGCAACGGGAGCCATTGAATGTCTTAGATGAATTCGGCAGAGTACATGGAGGCGGAGTATTGCTGAGATAGGCATGCATGACTGAGCTGCTTTGTGCTAGTGTCCTCTATGTCTTATCTACTTGGGACTCTGCACGGTGTGACTACACACCGTCGGTCTCATCCCTCACACACTATCTCCCTTTCCTTCTACTCGGACTCCTCGCGGTGCGGCTACGCCCCGCGGGTCTCGTCCTCAAACACAACATATCTTTTACCAACAATGTTCTTCATCCGCGGCTCGTGCACGTGGTCTTCGTATTCTTCCTTGAATCTTCGTCTTCCGCGGTGCGTCTCCAGAGGTTTCTCCGTGATTGATGCTCGCTCACTCATGTTGATTGGGTGCTTCTCCCCTGATTGCGCGGTTCCTCCGCTGACTTGTCTGCGCCTTGACAGCAATCACGAGTTTTACTGCGGCTCGTCCTTGTTCTCTTTGTACCACGGATTTCTCATTATTGCCTCCCGCCTTTTTCTCCTCCACTTCATGCTCTTAGCTGTAGAGAATCCGCTGCAGACGCCCTGCCCCTAGGTTCCGCACTACCCTTCGCTGAACCGCGGCCGCGGGAGCCAGCGTTCTGTGCGCGAATCTTAGCTTGCCCAGGCCCTCTCCACGGATGGGTCTTCCCCACGGAGCTGCGGCTGAAGTGTGCCTGACACTGATGCCCCCAACCCCCCCTTTACACAAGACTCTTCCCCAGAGTCTTTCAGCGAGTCATCCGTTTGACGTATCTGCGGAGCCTGGGACGGTTCTGTTCCTGGCACGGTCTACAATATTTCTCCACGGTCCCTCCCTACCTCTGGAGCCTCTCCGCGCACTCATCATGGACGAAGAGTCTGCATCCTTCACACCGTGCTTCCATCGTGGGCGCGGTGACCAGCCGCTTACATGAGGAGCAGTGTGGTGCGTGCTCGTATTTCCTGCAGCTCGAGCACCGGTAGATTTTCTTGCCCTCGTTGCTCCGCCCTACCTCCGCGGTGCAGTGTTCATGTGCGATACCTCTGCAGTGCTAGCAGCGATAGACTGTCCCTTCGAGCCGACCACCGCAGTTGTCTACGGTGCAAGAGCGTTTGTTGGATGACCTCCACGTGATCTTCCTCGTCTTGCCGCGGCAACTACTGCAGGTCCAGATGCCCTCCTTCCCGCGCACCCCACACTGCAGGTGGCACATTGTCTTGCACATTCCGCAAGGCTTGCCGAACTCTATGAAGTCTTCCGCGCATGCCCTGCAGACTGGGGCCAAGGTGTCTCCATCATAGGACAGCGAGGTCCCCTCCTCCACTACGTCCATCCCCACGCACTTGTGGCACTGTCCCGCCCAAGCCGAGCCGCCTGTGACAAGGCAACCTTGGTGGGCCAACCTGCTGCATTGGGTGCAGTGCTCACCCTTGCTGACCGCCTTGACACAGGTGGGGCAAATCTCCGCGGCTGCTATGGGCGAGTCCTGCTCTTCCTCTTCTTCCGAGTCCAGTTCTTCCCCTTCCGCGGTTACCCGCGCTAGTTTCCGTGTTCCATGCTGACGTTCGGCTTCTCGACGACACCGCCTGCACTTCTTTGGCCCGCTGCGTACCCCTTTTTCATTCCGCGCTTGTTCCAGGCACTTGTCACATATCTTTCGGTGACACCCCTCACATTCCTGCACCGTCCTGCCCCATTGGTGCCCACATTGGGTGCAAGTTTTACTTTCCTTCTCCTTCCGAGCCTGCTCCGTGGCCGCCACCCGTCCTTCCTCCTGCCATCGCCGCATGGTGGTGCCTGAGACCATGCGGGGTCCTTGCTGTGTCCCTGCCTGCTCTTCCTCTTTATCCTCCTCCTCCCCCTCTTCCTCTGGATCCCATCTTCCGCGTGCCCCTCCTCCTCCTGAGTCTGGGCCGGCCCCGTCACCCCCTTTTTTCTTCTGCTCCGCTTCCTTCTCCTGGCCCCCTTTGAGGCAGTTCAGACACGTGCAATTTAGCCCAATGCAGCTCTTGGCCAGCCCCTGGTGCGCTGGCTGGCCACAGACGCGGCAGATGACCTTCAAGAGTGATGCCTCCGGCAGGTTTTCCCCACACACCATGCAGGGGCCTGTGTAATTGGCCAGGTCGCGGGGGCTCATGGGGTGCGCCTTTCCGCATACAGTGGCGAGTGTCTTAGGGGTTTCTTCTCCGCTGCCTGTTTGCTGTGACCCCGACTGCTCCGGTCGTTCCAGATGTTCCTGCTGCTGCTGGCCCCCTTTCTTCTCCCTTTGCCGCCTCTGCCCCGCATGTACCTCCCCCGCGGATACCTCCTGGACATCGGAGCCGTCCATCGGTTCATCTTCCTGAGGTTCCTGGCTCCATGCCTCCTCTTGCTCCGACACCTGAGCCTCACACCGCTCCATCACCTCCTCCGCACGCCACCCCCTCGAGCCCTTGCATTCCTCGAGCGGGGGAAGCTCCCCACCCGTTTCTAGTATGTGTGTCTGCCAGGCCGGAGGTAGCAAGACGAACTCGGTGGCTGGGTAGCTCCGCTCACTGAATCCATCCGGCCCTTCCAGCCAGACGTGTCCCGCGTCTACGGCAGCCACGCAGTACACCTCGCGTGCCTCCTCTGTCTCACGTCCCGCGCCTGGAAATGGGCGGAGGTAGACCAGGTTTCCTTCCCTGATTGGCCCATGGTTGAGGCGTCGGTTGGCAGCGTCGCATCCGCGCCAGGCCGAGACAGAGGCGCGGAGTCGTGCCTCTGCTCTCACTGCAGCTATTTTCTGGCAACGTGCCCGGTACCACTCCTGCACCTCCTTGTCTCTCACCATCTCCCATTCTTCCTCCGATCAGCCGCTCTGCTGTTGCTCCGGGTCCAGTGGCAGCCGCAGTGGTGGTTGCGGCATTCCCAGTGCCGCGCGCGGAGGTTGTCCAAAGAGGAGGACGTGGGGCGAGAACGATGTGGCGCGGGTGGGGGTGATGTTGAGGAAGTGGGCAGTCTTCTTGAGGGTCTCCCCCCAGTCTTTACCCTCCGCGGTGGCCACTGCCCGCTCCAGGACTTCGTGCAACCGCTCGACTTGTCCCTGAGACTGGGGGCGGTACCGCCCATAATGCACGTGCTGCACACCCCACTCCGCGAGTTCCTCGCGGAACGCCCCTGCGAACTATGTACCGTTGTCGCTGTGCACCACGCGGCAACCGCCGAAGCGGTAAAATATCTCTTTACGGATGAAACGGGCTGCCCGCTCTGAGGACTTGTCGGGGACGGCCCTGACCCACACATACTTCGTGAAGTGGTCCACTGTTGCAATCCAGTACCGCTCCCCTTGGGCACGTCGAGGACGCGGCCCATGGAAGTCAATTATGATGCGATCCAAGGGCTCGCCGATAGGAGAGGGCAAGTATATGGGCATGTCCCGCGGTGTGACTTTTCGGTGCCGTTCACATGGCGCGCAGTGTTGCACCACTTCCTTTATGATCGCCAGAAGGTTTAGCACATGCAGGATGGGGAATAACCGCTCCTTGAGTGCCTGCACTCCGGAATGGTGGTGACGGTGGTAGGCCTCGACCACCGCTCTCTGCATGGTGGGCGGAGGCACCCACAGGATGTGTGGCGTGGTCCGCCAGAGACGATCGCCCTCCCATGCATACTGCTCACAGAGACGGGCGAGGTCGTCCTTCTTCTGCCGGTCGTATTCTACCCCCATCTGAGCTCCCAAGGTCTTGTACACTTTGTCCGCCTCCGCTTTCTGCTGCTCTTTGGTTGTGGCACGGAGCAAGATGTGTGCGGTCTACCAGATCCGCCAATCCTGTGTTTCAACGGGTCCCTTCTTTCCTGTCTTTTCCGCGGCAGCCTCCCCTGTCTTCTTCTTCTTCTCCTTCTGTAGTGCTGGCAGCCCCTGGGCCCGCCTCGCATCTTGCTCTGCCTTCATTGCTTGCAGGCACCGTTGATGTTCCTCATCATAAGCAGGTGGCTCTCTATCCCAGCTTTCTGGTGCCGGGAAGAGCCGCAGGATCCCCAGCGTGCGCAGTTCCCCTTCATCCCATTGGCTGCGCAGCCCCACCTCTGGTGGTGCCGTGTGCCGCCGACCTGGTGCTCCGCGGACTTCGCCTGTCTCCGCCCCTGGTTTCTGCCCTGCCGCTGCCTCTGGGAGTCGCAGCAGGCCCGGTCCCCTTGCGATAGGCTGTTCTTTGTCGGGCTTTGGTGATTCACTCAGCTCGGAGGTCACCACCCCCACGGTCTTCTTCCCGGTCACAGGAGCCGCGAGGCTTTCCCCTGTCCCTTTCTCGTGGTGTGCTGCCGCTCCGGCGCCCCCCAGTAGGGGTTGCAAGTGAGCTGGAACCGAGCCAACAGGCATTGGAACATTGCGGAACACCGCCATGAGCAGCTCCATGACTTGGGCCGCGTCCCGCTGGGCTTGCATGAGTTGCGCCGGGTCGATGTTCTCCGGTGTGTCTTGGACGGGGCGGTGCTGCTTGCTGTGCTTGGCAGTGGGTGCACCAGAAGTGCTATCCTTGAGGGTCTGCTTCTCTTGTCCTGGTTGGCGGGATGTCGGTGTGGTGTCTGCGGAGGGGGCTTTTGTTTCTGCGGTTGGTATCTTCCGGGGGGTAGCCGCTGCGCTGATCGAGGCTGCTTGGCGTGGGGCAGCCGGTCTGCTGGCAGTTGCTGACGCCGCGGCTCTCTTGGCCACTTTCCAAAGCCTGACCTGTTTATCCCGCAGAGCCTTCGATAAGGCAAGCCAGGAGGCGTCCTTCCATGTTTTCCGCCTGGTTCCAGCCGGTCTCGCTCGCGCACGCACATCCTGTCCCTGACTTCCACCTGTTGTTTGGATCGTTCCCTGTTGCTCCGTTGCCTGTTCTTCTGTCGCTTGTTCAGCTGTTGGCCTAGCTGCCTCCGCTACGACTCGCCCTGTGTCCTTTGCCTTTGCTGCCGCGGCCTCCACTGCCACTCCTGCCTCCTCTATCTCTGTCTCCAGCTCCGCGACCAGCTGTGTTGCAGCTGCCTCTGCTTCTTGCTTCTCTTCTTCCGCCCTCTGTCGCCAGACGGCCTGCAGCTTACCCCTTGTCCGCGTGAGCTCAGGGGAATCGCGGAGGTATTCCTGAGCCTCTTCTATTTCCATGAGAAGACGGTTCTTTTCTATCCGACACACTTCGACTGCTTCTCGGGCCCAGTGATGTGCTGCTTCTTCTGTTAGCTGGGTGCCCACTCCTGTCAGTGTCTTCCACAGTCCTTGTGCCACCGCAGCTATTATCCTCTACCGCAGAGCTCCATCCAATGTTAGCTGTCAGCACTCACTAATGGCGGCATACCAGTTCTCGTATTGCATCTCCGCATCGGTGATGCTTGCAAGTTCCGCAGCTGTGTACTGCACTCCCCATCTGGTAGTGACCAGCCCGATCAGGTATCCCCACCTCCAGAATTTTGCTGCGGTTTTCCGGTCTGGTGCCTCCATCGTTCTCGCAGGCATCTGGTGGGCATGGTAAAGGGTAAGTGTCCGGGCACGTTCCTGAAGCAGATGCACGTAGCGTTGGGTAGGATCCGCGTTCTGATCGTTACGGACAAGGAGCCACCATTCACGGGCAGTGTTCACCGCGCGGTCTGGTTGTTCCATGTCAAGAAATGCTGCCACGCATGCCATTCCACGGCTTGGACGGAGGTAGATGTTGCGAAGCGCCGAGATGAGACGTTCCGCACCTGCTGTTTCCAGCAGTTGGTCTTGTCGTCCGCGCTGATTTAGTGCCAATGCAGTCTTGGCCGCGCCTTTCAGGGCTACCTGCCATGCCTTGTTATAGAAGGAGTCCCCCATTTCCGCCCGGATTGCCTCCGGGAGCTTGTCCTGCAGGTGCGTAATGACACTGCTAACCACATCCAGTAGCTGGTTTGCTTTGGGTTGATCTCCGCTATCTCCGGAGCTCTCTTCCAGGTACGTCCGCGCGCCTTCCATTATCGTTCTTGCATTGAGTGCGGGATGTGGTGTGCCGTGTGTCGGATCATCTTGCGAGGCTGGTGGGGAGGAAGAGTGCGCTATGGGCGCAAAGGGGCCGGGCGACGGTGGTGCGCCTGCGGATGCAGTCAGTGCCGGCGATGCAGGAGTGGCCAGTGTCAGAGGTGCTCCTGGTGATGCTGCTGCTGCTGCTACTGGGGGTGATGCAGAGGAGCCCGGTACCGGAGTTGCTCCAGGTGGGACCGTTTGTGCTGCTGTTGTTGGGGGTGCAGAGGGGCCCCGTGGAGCCACAGGTGTCCCAGGCGACGTGGAAGGGACTCGGGGAGTCGGAGATGTTCCAGGTAGCGCGGAAGGGCCCCGGGGGACCAGAGAGGCTCCTGGTGACGCGGGATGGCCCAAGGTTGGAGGTGCTCCAGGTGAAGTTGCTGCTGCTGTTGCTGCCGGGGGCGCGAAAGGGTCCCGGGAGGCTCGAGATGCCCCAGGTGAGACTGCCGTCATGGGTGGTGCGGAGTGTCATGTTCCGGCTATGGCTCGGTTTGTGGTCTGCCGTTGGATAGGTCACCTTGTGATGCCACCACCCCCCCTTTTCGCACGCGTGGAGTTCCGCGCTGGATGGACGAGCCATGGCAGAGGCAGTCCCGCGGTTTGTCCCCGAGCTTCTTGTGATGCGGCAAGTGAATTGAGTGCCGGAGGTGGGTGGTGTGAGAACCATGAAAGAGGGATCAGAGGACGGGCGAGCTGAAGTTAAAAGTGGAGTAAACGATCGAATGCCGGAGACGGAAATGAGACTAAGGATGCCAGCGCCGAGCAATACATCTGCTTGGCACGGCGCGAGCCAGTCGGCTGCGAGGAGCATGTCGTATGTGCGGACATCGCACACCTGCACGGTGTGCGGTGCATGCACGTTGGCGACCTGGATGGGGAGGGCCACGATCTGGCCGATGGGTGCATCGATGGCTCCGGTGGATATGGAGAAGCGGAGCCGAGTGGGTATGATGAGATGGTCAAGTCGTAAGGTACGGGCCATCCGCAACGCAATGGTGGTATGGGTGGCACCGGTATCCACGATGGCCATAAATTTGCGACCACAGACCCAGACGTGGCACCATGCCACGTGGACTTCAGCGGGCGCCGTCGGACCAGGTACGAGCGGTGCAGGAGCCCACGTACCTGGCATGCTGCAGGCATCCTCCCGGACGCGGGAGTGTGCTGTAACGATGGCATGAGCCACCATGCGGACACCTGTATTGTGAGTGAAGGTGCAGGAGAGATGGGTGCCAGCGAGGAGAGAGGGGTTTACTGAGGAGAAGAGATCCTGGAGACGACCCGCAGATTCAGGCGAGTGGAGAAGGAAGTTGAACAGGGAAAGGGGGTGACGCGCATCAAGGAGAGGGGAGGCAGAGGGTGCGGGAGACAGCGTCGGAGGGGCGGTGACAACCTTCGCGGTAGAGGGAGTCTGTCGTGATTGTGGTAGTACAGAGCGGGGGGGGAGATGTGGCGCGATTTCCTCGAGCGTCCAACCGTGGATGGTGGGATTGAAACGGCGGGCAAGCTGGAACCCAGTGGGATGGAGATGTGGAAGAGTCTCCGCGGTGCCAAGGGACTCGGCTGGTTCCAGCTCGGACAAGAGTTGGTACACAGTCGTAGATTCCTCATCCGTGAATTCTCGAGCGACGCCCTCCCACTGAGGTTCAGTTTTTGCTGGGAGAGGGGCAGCTGTAGGGGGGTAGGGGGGCTGTCCCGCAAGTCCGCGGAGTCAGGCCAGTCCTCGCGAGGGAGGCGGCTGAGGGCATCCGCGTGTCGATTGGCGAGCGCGGGCTGGTGTTTGATCTTCAAGTTATAGCCCTGCAAGAGGAGGGCCCATTTGGCCAAGATGCCTTCGTGGTTCTGTGTTGTGAGGAGCCATTGCAGCGCTTGGTGATCGGTCAGGACAGGAAAAGGTTTGCCGTTCTTGATGTAGTCGCGGAAGTGTTGGAGTGCTCATAACACAGCCAAGCATTCGCCCTTCACTGGTGGGTAGTTCCGCTCACCATCCGTGAGAGCGCGACTTGCGTACGCAATCACCCGCTGGACTGGTTCCTGGATCAACTGCAACAGTATGGCGCCAAGGCCGTCCCGGGACCAGTCAGTGGTGATGGAGAAGGGAAGGTTGAAGTCAGGAAACTCAAGCATGGGCGCGGTGACCAGTCAATGCTTGATTTCCGCCCAGGCAGCGGCACACTCCGGCGTCCACTCAAATGGGACGTCCTGATGGGTCAGCTGCTGTAGTGGGCAGATAATGCGGGCGTGGTTGCGGACGAACTTGCGGTAGAAAGAGACAAAGCCAAGAAAGATTTTGACCTGTCCCGCAGTAGTGGGTTGGCGCCACTCCTGCACGGCCGCTATTTTTGCTGGATCGGTTTTGATGCCCTCGGCATTCATGACAAACCCCAAGAATTCCATCTCCGCGGCACCGATAGAACACTTGGCAGCCTTGAGCTTGAGGTTGGCAGCACGGAGAGCCGAGAAGACGGCGGAGAGGGAAGAGAAGAGATCCGCAAAACTGTGAGTCGCGACCATGATGTCGTCAATGTAGCAGCTCACATTGGGAATGCCGCGGAGAGTGGAGTCCATGACGCGCTGGAATGTGGCGCTAGCATTGCGGAGACCAAAGGGCATACGGGTAAAGGCGTGGAGTCCCTCAGGAGTGACGAAAGCCGTCTTGACGATGGAATCCGGGTGCATGGGGACGGCGTGGAAGGCTGCCTTGACATTGAGTTTCGCGAACCATCCGCGCCCTTGCTGGCGCTCCTGGATGTCGACAATCAGTGGCATGGGGTATGCGTCTTCTTCCGTGATGCGGTTGAGGTCGCGGAAGTACACACAGAAGCGTTTGGACCCGTCCGGTTTGCATCAATAACCAGATTGGCTCGCGAGGGGCTGACAATGGGGACTATTATGCCCTGCGCCTTCAACTCCGCGAGGCCTTCATTGATGATCTGCTCTTGGTCAGGGAGGATCCGGTGGACTTTCTGTTTGACCGCGGCAGCCGCGCCGGTGTTAATGACATGGAAGGCATTGACGGCTCCTAAGTCTGTCGTCGCGCCAGCAAAGATGTCGGCATAGGAGTCCAGTAGTTTCCGGAGATCCTGCTTCTGGTGGGATGAGAGGCGAGGGTGTAGAATACGATCCCATCGTGGGGGCACAGATGGCCGTCGGTCGCGGATGGGGTAGAAATCATCGTCGTCATCCAAGGGAAGGCCTTGGCCGAACGCCTGCTCGCTTTGATGCCACAGCCCCAAGAGGCTGGCACGCACCCCTGGTTCCACATGGTCCGCGGAGAGTTCACGCCATTCCCCAACAGGGATCTGTTCCGCGTCAAGGGCGACCTCCGTGGGGGCTTGGCTGCAGTGGGAACACAGGCGTGCATCTTCCTGTGCCACATCGGAGAGGGAAAAGGATGAGTTACCGGTCACCGGCACCGTTACCCGATCTCCCACAGTGATGAGGGCGTATTCCTTCGTACCGGTGGCGGAGGTGAGTTGCATGACCCCCAGTGAGAACAGGAGGTTGCCTTGCTGCAGAAGGAGATAGTCCATGCCCAGGAGAACGTCATAAGTCCGGGCCTATGTGACTTGGACATCCATTGGTTCGTGAAGAGAACCCACCTGCATGGGCAGGCCCCGGACTTCTCCGTCCCCATAATCCATCCCTCTCACGGAATTGCTGAACAGTCGGCACGTTGGAAGGATGCGGTCTGTCCATCCAACGAGGCACAAGACGCGGAGTGCCACGGTAGTGTGGGTTGCCCCCGTGTCGATGATAGCGAGGAACTTGTGGCCACAGATCCAAATCACATAACAGGCAACTTCGTAATGGCGGTCATCGCGGCGAGGCGGTTCTAGAGGCTGTGGTGCCCAACCCCAATCCATCTCCTCCGTGGTCAATCCCGGTAGGGCCTCCTCTACGACCCGTCGGGTGTTCTGAATGCCGTGTGTTTGAGTGGTTCAGGTGAGGGAGATGCCGACGGTCTGGAGGCGATGGTTGGCTCGGGTGAATTCTTCTCTGAGTTGCGGAGCCAGCTCAGGGTGAAGTCGGAGAAAATCGACGAAGTTTACGGAGGCGATGGGAGTGGTGAAGAGTTTATCTACCGGATCTGTGGACTCTGCCGCAAGGGCGGGAGCAAGGGGAGGTTGGGGCAGCGACGAGGTATTGGCGGGGGCCGGAACTTGTGTAGGTGCGGGATCCGTAGTTCGTCGCTTTTCCGGAGGTCGCACAGAACGGGCAGTAACGGCCTCCTGCAGTCGGGCCTCAGTAGCTTCTGCCCGTCGCCGCAGATTGCTCTGGAGTTGTGCACCCTCCTGCAGGTCCCATCTGCGGAGCTTGAGTCGATGGGCTCGGGTAATGAGCTCCGTTTCCTCAGATGTGGGTTTTACCTCCGTGGTTTCATCCTCCGCCATAGGCAAGCCCAGTTTTACGTTACGGGCACCGGCCGCGGGGTTTGGCGGCGGGTTTGGCAAGATACCCTGGCCTGTCCCCTGAGTCGCCTGATCTTGTCCAGTGGGGGGCGGAGGCGGTTGCTGTTGCTGCTGCTGCTGTTGCCGCTGATGCTGTTGTTGCTGACCCGGCCACGTCTGGTTATAATACTGCTGCCACTGCTGGACCATGGGATCTTGGGAGACTGGGTCAGAGCGCGGAGCTGCTTGTCGTTTACATGGGCAATCCCGAGCAATGTGTTCCAGGCTCTGGCACGTGTAGCAAGCTCTCGGGTTCTGCTGCTGCGGGGGCAGGGTGTGGGAAGGGGAGGGTGCATGAGTCTCATCGCCCTGGTATTGCCGGGTGGACCGCTGCCTGGTGAAAATAGATGTGGCGTCCCGCACCCCGTCCTGGAGGGAATGATGGTGGTCCGCGATCATGAGGCTGCTGATTTCATCGGGAAGTGCGCGGATGAGATTTAGCAGCAGGACCCATAGCGACAGGCCTTCCCCTTGCAGGCTTTTGGCCACCGAGGCCCAGGTTAGGAACTGGTCCAGAAATCTGCGGATATCGTCATCCTTGCGCATGACCTCCTTTTCAATCTTCTGCAGCGCTTCCTCCTTTGTCAAGTGCTTGAAGCGCTCAATGAGGGCATTGCCAAAGTCCTCAAAAGAAAGGAAAGGCGCCCGCGTGTTGTACCAATCAGCTGCAGCCACTTGGAGATGAAGTCCCGCAGTGGCGAGGCATAGGTCAGGCGGAATTCGGCCGATGCTAGCATAGAGGGTGATTTGTTTGAGCCAGACCCAGGGGTCCTCCTCCGGGGCACCCTTCAAGGAGTCCAACTGAGGGATATTGACGGGTTCAGAACGGATGTATTGCAGATGCGGAACGGTGCTGCGGTTAGTGGTCAACGCAGTCACAGCACGTGGGGGCGGAATGGTTGAAGGAGGGGCCGCGGAGTATCTCGTTGGGGGATTTAGTATCTGGGGTTGTCCCGCGGGCATAGGAAAGCCTGGTTGCATAGGTGGGCAAAGCATGTACCAAGAGGGAGGCACTGACGCAGTAGCGGTGTAAGGTGTGGAGAAGAATGCCGTCCCAGGGGGCGGAGCCTGAATCCTGGACGCTGATGGCATCATCTGGGGTACCCAATACGTTTGGTTGACAGGAATCGCCGCCGCGGAATAGGGCTGAACCGCTGGTCCCATGCTGGCAGTCAGGGCTGTTACTGTCCCCGCAGCGTGTTGTGTTCCATGTGTCTGCTGTGGCAACACTTGCGAATGGCTCTGCACTGTTGATGGCGGATGTGGCATTGGTGGCAGTGCTCCCGCGGGCACTACTCCAATCATTTGCTGATGGGGAATTTGTTGCTGGGCAATCGCTGGCGGCTGCGATGGTGCGCCGGTCACGAGCGTCGGCAGTGTCATCCCCCCCTGTGCCATGCCCCTGGACTGCTGGTGCTGTGTCGCCCACAGAGGCGGAGCGGAAGGCTGGATTATGGCGTTCATCTGTGCCATACCCCCAATCGTCTGCTGTTGGTGGGTCGATGGTTGAGTTCCCGCTGGTGGTGCTTGCGCTGGGACTCCCTGGAGGGTAACGCTCGCCCCCTGAGTCCCTGGCTGTGTCATCCCCGCAGGGGGCTGAACCGACATCCCTGCTTGCGGCACAGGCTGCCAAGGTTGTTGGGTGAGTGGTCCCGGTGCCAGCAGTGCTCCTTCTTGAATCGCACTGGTTACCGTCTGGGATGGGTGCATCTGCTGCTGTAGCGGTGCTCTTGGTACGGCCTGTGAGGGTGCTCCCATCAATGGTGCACTCATGCTCAGATGCGGAGGCTTCTGCTGCAACGCTGGGCCAGACATGTAGGGCTGCGGCAGCCCCCCTACCTGGCCGACTCCCGGAGACTGCTGCAGCAAGTACATTGGCGGTTGAGAGGGTGCGACGGTTTCCACCGTCATCGCTCTCGCAGGCGCAGAAGGCCGATTCACTAGTGGCTGGTTCACCGACAACAGCGGGGATCCCGGAATTTGTGGGGGCCCTAGTGTCCCTAGCAGCTCGCCTCCCGCGTGGAACGCTGGTGGGGTCGCCTGTTGCTGCTGTGATCCCGTTGCAGGTGGTCCGGTTGTCATATCTCCCGGGGCCCTTGGCACCTGCCGCGGCAGGGTGGAGTTCAAAGACATCCCAAGCGCGGGAGCCAGTGGTCCCTTCTGCTGCAAATCCGTCACTGGCTGTTGGTCGTCCACCACAGGATTGTCGGTGGTTTCCGCTTCCTCGGGGTTCTGTAATAACATTTGCGGATGTGTTGTCAAGGATGCGTGGTGTGCCGCTATGCTGCCAGCCACCGTCGGCTGCTGCCCGCCACGACGCTGGTAGACCAATCCGCAATAGGCTTTGAGCCCTCCACCATCAGAATGTTGCTCCGATGATGGTTGGGAGTCAGAGAATCACAGTAATGCCGCAGCCACAGCCCCCTGTCCCTCCGACTCGTGCTGGGAATGGCTGGGTCCGCGGCTGCCATGGTCAGAGGCTGTCTCCACTTTCACACGGTCGCCGAGAGCGTTCATGATGCAACGCCAGTGCAGCTGCTCCAGCCACTCGTTCACCCGTCGATGTTGGACCAATGGATCCGCCCCTGGCGAAGAGCTGATTGGGGTACGGGACAGCATCAGCGAGTTCCGGGCGTCCTCGTAGCTGGTGGCTCGGCGCGGTAAGAAGCACCGCACAGATGACTGCTGCTGCCGTCTCCAACAATCTTGATGCACAAAACTTGCTGCCGACATCAATGACTGATCTGAAGGTCACGCGCAATTCCGCTAAGCAAAGAACAAGGAACTGTCCACGCTCACCGCACCATGACACTGATACCCCCAATTTTTCCGCACCTCCAACTATCTCTGCACCGACACAACTCCGCGTAGTTCACAGATCATGCACTTCTCACTACTATCCCAGCTCTACTTGGACAGGTAGCGGAATCATAGGACCCCAACCCCTAGCTACTGGTAGTTCTGCGGACGGAAGGCCTGAGTCTCCGTGCACGAACCTCACCGATGAATGATACTTCGCGGTCCACTCCTTGCCATACGGGAGCCGCCACCGCGTGGCTTCCAGCTCCTCTCCGCGGAACCCTCGTCCCGCGGATGCGTGCAAGTGAAGGCACCGCCGGCAGTTCAACTCACTCGGACTTTTGGTTCTTCACGCCCGCAATTCTACCATCCGCGGACGGGAGTCCAAGAGCTACAGAAGGCACGGAGGCAGTGGGATAATGAGCAACGGGAGCCATTGAATGTCTTAGATGAATTTGGCAGAGTACATGGAGGCGGAGTATTGCTCAGAAAGGCATGCAAGACTTAGCTGCTTTGTGCTAGTGTCCTCTATGTCTTATCTACTTGGGACTCCGCACGGTGTGACTACACACCGTCGGTCTCATCCCTCACACACTATCTCCCTTCCCTTCTACTTGGACTCCTCGCGGTGCGGCTACGCCCCACGGGTCTCGTCCTCAAACACAGCATATCTTTTACCAACAATCTTCTTCATCTGCGGCTCGTGCACGCGGTCTTCGTATTCTTCCTTGAATCTTCGTCTTCCGCGGTGCGTCTCCAGAGGTTTCTCCGTGATTGATGCTCGCTCACTCATGTTGATTGGGTGCTTCTCCCCTGATTGCGCGGTTCCTCCGCTGACTTGTCTGCGCCTTGACAGCAATCACAAGTTTTACCGCGGCTCGTCCTTGTTCTCTTTGTACCGTGGATTTCTCATTGTTGCCTCCCGCCTTTTTCTCCTCCACTTCATGCTCTTAGCTGTAGAGAATCCGCTGCAGACCCCCTGCCCCTAGGTTCCGCGCTACCCTTCGCTCAACCGCGTCCGCGGGAGCAAGCCTTCTGTGCGCGGATCTTAGCTAGCCCAGGCCCTGTATGCAAATGGGTCTTCCCCGCGGAGCTGCGGCTGAAGTGTGCCTGACAACCACGTAATAACCAGTTTGCACCACTCCGCAACAAGTCCGCACCACTCTGCAACCAGTAGGCACCAATCCACAACCAGTTCGCACCATACCGCAACCAGTTCGCACCACTCCACAACCAGTTTGTACCACAACGAACCAGTTTGAACCACTTCACAACCACTTCATCACTCCGCAACCAGTTCGCACCACTCTGCAACCAGTTCGCACTGTTGCGCAACCAGTTCGCACCACTCCGCACCACTCTGCAACAATGTCGCACCACTCCGCAACCAGTTCACACCAATTGGAAACCAGTTTGCACCACTCAGCAACCAGTTCCGATCACTCTACAACCAGTTCGCACCACTCCGCAACCTGTTCCCACCACTCCGCAACCAGTTTGCACCACTCCGCAACCAGTTCGCACCACTCCGCAACCAGTTTGTACAACGCCGCAACCTGTTCGCACCACTCCGCACCCAGTTCCCACCACTCCGCAACCAGTTCGCACCACTCTGCAACCAGTTCGCACCTCTCCGCAACCAGTTCGCACCACTCCGCAACCAGTTCGCACCACTCCGCAACCAGTTCGGACCACTCCGCAACCAGTTTGCACCACTATGCTTGCAGTTCGCACCACTGCGCAACCAGTTCCCACCACTTTGCAACCAGTTTGCACCACTCCGCAACCAATTCACACCACTCCACAAACAGTTTACATCGCTCCGCAACCAGTTCGCACCACTGCACAACCAGTTCCCACAACTCCGCAACCAGTTCGCACCACAACGCAACCAGTTCGCACCACTCCACAACGAGGTCGCACCACTCGGAACCAGTTCGCACCACTACGCAAACAGTTCGCACCACTCCACACCCAGTTCGCACCACTCCGCAACCAGTTCGCACCACTCCGCAACGAGGTCGCACCACTCGGAACCAGTTCGCACCACTACGCAAACAGTTCGCACCACTCCACACCCAGTTCGCACCACTCCGCAACCAGTTCGCACCACTCCGCAACCAGTTCGCACCACTCCGCAACCAGTTCGCACCACTGCGCATTCAGTTTGCACCACTGCGCAGCCAGTTCCCACCACTCCGCAACTAGTTCGCACCACTCCGCAACCAATTCACACCACTCCGCAAACAGTTTGCACCGCTCCGCAACCAGTTCTCTCAACTCCGCAACCAGTTCCCACCACTCCGAGCCAGTTCGCACAACTCGGAAACCAGTTCCCACCACTCCGCAACCAGTTCACACCTCTCCGCAACCAGTTCACACCACTCCGCAACCAGTTCGCACCACTCCGCAACCAGTTCCCACCACTCCGCAACCAGTTCACACCTCTCCGCAACCAGTTCACACCACTCCGCAACCAGTTCGCACCACTCCGCAACCAGTTGGCACAGCTCTGCAACGAGTTGGCACCAATCCGCAACGAGGTCGCACCATTCAGAACCAGTTCACACCAGTCCAAAACCAGTTCGCACCACTGCGCAAACAGTTCGCACCACTGCATAACCAGTTCGCACAACTCCGCAACCAGTTCGCACCACTCCGCAACCAGTTCGCACCACTCCACAACCAGTTCGCACCACTCTGCGACCAGTTCGCACCGCTGCGCAACCAGTTCACACCACTCTGCAATCACTCCGCACCACTCTCCAACCAGTTCGCACCACTCCGCAACCAGTTCACACCAGTCGGAAAACAGTTCGCACTACTCCTCAACCAGTTCCCACCACTCTGCAACCAGTTCGCACCACTCCGCAACATGTTTGCACCACTCTGCAACCAGTGCGCACCACTCTGCAACCAGTTTGTACCATTCCGCAATCAGTTTGCACCACTCCCTAACCCGTTCGCACCACTCCCCAACCCGTTCGCACCACTCCGCAACCAGTTTGCACCACTCTGCAACAAATTCGCACCACTCCGCAACCAATTCGCACCACTCCGCAACCAGTTCGCACCACTCCGGACCCGTACCCACCACTGTGCAACCAGTTTGGACCACTCCGCAACCAGTTCCCACCACTCTGCTACCAGTTTGCACATCTCCTCAACCAGTTCGCACCACTCCGCAACCAGTCCGCACGACTATGGAACCAGTTCGCACCACTTTGCAACCAGTCTGCACCACTCCGCAACCAGTTTGCACCACCCCGGTACCAGTTCGCACCACTCCGAAACCTTTTTGCCCCACTCTGCAACTAGTTCGCACCACTCCGCAACTAGTTCGCACCACTCCGCGACCAGTTCGCACTACTCCGCAACCAATTCGCACCACTGCGAAACCAGTTCCCACCACCGCGCAACCAGTTCGCACCACTCCGCAACCAGTTCGCACCACTCCACAACCAGTTCGCACCACTCCGCAACCAGGTCGCACCGCTCCGCAACCAGTTCGCACCACTCCGCAACTAGTTCGCACCACTCCGCAACTAGTTCGCACCACTCCGCAACTAGTTCGCACCACTCCGCAACTAGTTCGCACCACTCCGCAACTAGTTCGCACCACTCCGCAACTAGTTCGCACCACTCCGCAACTAGTTCGCACCACTCCGCAACTAGTTCGCACCACTCCGCAACTAGTTCGCACCACTCCGCAACTAGTTCGCACCACTCCGCAACTAGTTCGCACCACTCCGCAACTAGTTCGCACCACTCCGCAACTAGTTCGCACCACTCCGCAACTAGTTCGCACCACTCCGCGACCAGTTCGCACCACTCCGCAACCAGTTTGTACCACTCTGCAACCAGTTCGCACCACTCCGGAACCAGTTCTCACCAGTCAGCAACCAGTTCGCACCACTCTGTAACCATCTCCCACCACTCCGCAACCAGTTCGCACCACTCCGCAACCAGTTTGTACCACTCTGCAACCAGTTCGCACCACTTTGTAACCTGTTCGCACCATTCCGCAACCAATTCGCACCACTCCGCGACCAGTTCACACCATTCCACAACCAGTTCGCACCACTCTGCAACCAGTGTGCACCACTCCACAACCAGTTCACACCACTCCGTCACCAGTTGGAACCACTCTGCAACCAGTTTAAACCACTTTGCAACCAGTTCCCACCACTCCGCAACCAGTTTGCATCACTCCGCAACCCGTTTGCACCACTCCGCAACCAGTTTGCACCATTGCGCAACCAGTTCGCACCACTCCGTAACCAGTTCGCACCAATGCGCAACCAGTTTGCACCACTCCGCAACCAGTTCGCACCACTCCGCAACCCGTTCGCACCACTCCGCAACCAGTTCACACCACTCCGTAACCAGTTGGCACCACTCTGCAACCAGTTCGCACTACTCCGCAGCCAGTTCGCACCACTCCGCAACCAGTTCGCAACACTCCGCAACCAGTTTGCACCACTCTGCAACCAGTTCGCACTACTCCGCAACCAGTTCGCACCACTCCCAAACCCGTTTGCACCACTCCGCAATCAGTTCGCACCACTTCGCAACCAGTTCGCACCACTCCACACCCAGTTTGCACCACTGTACAACCAGCTCGCACAACTCCGCAACCGATGGGCACCAATCCGCAACCAGTTCGCACCACTCCAGACCCGTTGCCTTCACTCTACAACCAGTTCGCACCACTCCGCAACAAGTTCGCACCACTCCGGAACCAGTTCGCACCAGTCCCCAACCAGTTCGCACCACTCCGCAACCAGTTCTCACCACTCTGCAACCAGTTCGCACCACTCTGCAACCATCTCCAACCACTCCGCAACCAGTTCGCACCACTCCACAACCAGTTTGTACCACTCCACAACCACTTCGCACCACTCCGCAATCAGTTTGCACCATTCCGCAACCAATTCGCACCACACCGCGACCAATTCACACCATTCCGCAACCAGTTCGCACCACTCTGCAACCAGTTCGCACCACTCCGCAACCAGTTCGCACCATTTTGCAACCAGTTCGCACCACTCCGGACCTGTTCCCACCACTCTGCAACGAGCTCGCACCACTCTGCAACCAGATCGCACCACTCCACAACCAGTTAGCACATCTCCTCAATCAGTTCGCATCAATCCGCAACCAGTTCGCACAACTACCCAACCAGTTCGCACCACTCCGCAACCAGTTCGCACCACTCCGCAACCAGTTCGCACCACTCCGGAACCGGTTTGCGCCACTCTCTAACAAGTTCGCCACACTCCGCAACCAGTTCGCACCACTGCGCAACCAGTTCGCACCACTCCACAACCAGTTCGCACCACTCCGCAACCAGTTTGTACCACTCCACAACCAGTTTGCACCACTCCGCTGCCCATCCACACCATTCCGCAACCAGTTCACACCACTCCGCGACCAGTTGGTACCACTCCGCAACCAGTTCCCACCACTCTGCAACCAATTCCCACCGCTTTCCAACCAGTTTTCACCACTTTGCAACCAGTTCGCACCACTCCGCAACAATTTCGCATCACTCGGCAACCAGTTCGCACCACTCCGCAACCAGTTCGCCTCACTCCGCAACGCGTTCGCACCACTCCGCAACCAGTTCCCACCACTCCGCAACCAGTTCACACCATTCCGCAACCAATTTGCACCACTCCGCAACCAGTTCAAACCACTCCGCAAACAGTTCGCACCACTCCGCAACCAGTTTGCACCACTCCGCAACCAGTTTGCACCAGTTTGTGACCAATTCACACCACTCTGCAACCAGTTCGCACCACTCTGCAACCAGTTCGCACCCCTCCGAAACCAGTTCCCACCACTCCGCAACCAGTTTGCACCACCCAGCAACCAGTTTGTACCACTCTGCAACCAGTACGCACCACTCCGCAACCAGTTCACACTATTCTGAGCCCAGTTGGCACCACTCCACAACCAGTTCGCACCATGCCGCATCTAGTTCCCACCACTCTGCAACCAGTTCGCACCACTCCGCAGCTAATTTGCACCAATCCGCAACGAATTCACATCACTCCGCAACCAGTTCCCCCCACTCCGCAACCACTTTGCACCACTAAGCAAACAGTTCCCACCACTCCGCATCCAGTTCTCACCACTTCACAACCAGTTCGCACCACTCCACAACCAGTTCGCACCAGTGCGCAACCAGTTACCACCACAACGCAACCAGTTCGCACCACTCCGCAACCAGGTCGCACCATTCCGCAACCAGTTTGCACCACTCCGCAACCCGTTCGCACCACTAGGCAACCAGTTCGCACTACTCGAGAACCTGTTCACACCACTCCGCAACCAGTTCGCACCACTCCGCGACCAGTTCGCACCACTCCGTAACCAGTTCGCACCACTCCATAACCAGTTCCCACCACTCCGTAGCCAGTTCGCACCACTCCGCGACCAGTTCGCACCACTCCGTAACCAGTTCGCACCACTCCATAACCAGTTCCCACCACTCCGTAGCCAGTTCGCACCACTCCGCGACCAGTTCGCACCACTCCGTAACCAGTTCGCACCACTCCATAACCAGTTCCCACCACTCCGTAGCCAGTTCGCACCACTCCGCGACCAGTTCGCACCACTCCGTAACCAGTTCGCACCACTCCATAACCAGTTCCCACCACTCCGTAGCCAGTTCGCACCACTCCGCGACCAGTTCGCACCACTCCGTAACCAGTTCGCACCACTCCATAACCAGTTCCCACCACTCCGTAGCCAGTTCGCACCACTCCGCGACCAGTTCGCACCACTCCGTAACCAGTTCGCACCACTCCATAACCAGTTCCCACCACTCCGTAGCCAGTTCGCACCACTCCGCGACCAGTTCGCACCACTCCGTAACCAGTTCGCACCACTCCATAACCAGTTCCCACCACTCCGTAGCCAGTTCGCACCACTCCGCGACCAGTTCGCACCACTCCGTAACCAGTTCGCACCACTCCATAACCAGTTCCCACCACTCCGTAGCCAGTTCGCACCACTCCGCGACCAGTTCGCACCACTCCGTAACCAGTTCGCACCACTCCGCAACCAGTTTGCACCACTCTGCAACCAGTTTGCACCCATCCGACTAGTTCACAGCACTCCGCAACCAGTTCGCACCACTCTGCAACCAGTTCACACCACTCCAAAACCAGTTCACACTACTCCGCAACCAGTTTGCACCACTCCACAACCAGTTTGTACCCATCCGCAACCAGTTCGCACCACTGTGCAACCAGTTTGCACCATTCCGCAACCAGTTCGCACCACTCCTCAACCAGTTCGCACCATTCCACAACCAGTTCGCTTTATTCCGCAACCAGTTTGCACCACTCCCCAACCAGTTCACACCACACCGCAACCAGTTTGTACCACTCCGCAACCAGTTCGCACCACTCTGCAACCAGTTTGCACCACACCAAAACCATTTCGCACCACTCCCCAACCAGTTCGCATCACTCCGCAACCAGTTCGCACCACTCCGCAACCAGTTTGCACCACCCCGCAACCAGTTTGCACCACTCCGCAGCCATTTCGCACCACTCCGCAACCTGTTCGCGCAACTCCGGAACCAGTTCGTACCACTCCGCAACCAGTTCGCAAAACTCCAAAACCAGTTCGCACCACTACGCAACGAGTTCGCACCACTCCGCAACCAGTTCGCACCACTCCACAACCAGTTCGCGCCACTCGGAACCCGTTCGCACCACTCCGCAACCAGTTCGCAAAACTCCAAAACCAGTTCGCACCACTACGCAACGAGTTCGCACCACTCCGCAACCAGTTCGCACCACTCCACAACCAGTTCGCGCCACTCGGAACCCGTTCGCACCACTCTGCAACCAGTTCCCACAACTGCGCAACCAGTTCGCACCACTCTGCAACCAATTCGGACCACTCCGCGACCAGTTCGCACCACTCCGCACCCAGTTCACACAACTACGCAACCACTTCGCTCCACTCTGCAACCAGTCAGCACTCAGCAACCAGTTCGCACCACTCCGCAACCCGTTCGCACCACTCCTTAACCAGTTCGCACCACTCCGCAACCAGTTCGCACCACTCCGCAACGAGTTCGCATCACTCCGCAACCAGTTCGCACCACTGAGCAACCAGTTGGCACCACTCAGCAACCAGTCCCCATCACTGCAAAACCAGTTTGCACCACTCCGCCACCACTCCGCACCAATCTGAAACCAGTTCGCACCACTCCACAACCAATTCACACCACTCCGCAACCAGTTTGCACCAGTCCGCAACCAGTTCACACTACTCCGCAACAAGTTCCCACCACACCGCAGCAAATTCGCACCACTCCGCAACAAATTCGCACCACTCCGCAACCAGTTCGCACCACTCCGCACCCAGTTCGCCCCACTCTTCAACCAGTTCGCCCCACTATGCAACCAGTTTGCACCACTCCGCAACCAGTTCGCACCACTCCGCAACCAGTTTGCACCACTCCGCAACCAGTTTGCACCACTCCGCAACCAGTTTGCACCACTCCGCAACCAGTTTGCACCACTCCGCAACCAGTTTGCACCACTCCGCAACCAGTTTGCACCACTCCGCAACCAGTTTGCACCACTCCGCAACCAGTTTGCACCACTCCGCAACCAGTTTGCACCACTCCGCAACCAGTTTGCACCACTCCGCAACCAGTTTGCACCACTCCGCAACCAGTTTGCACCACTCCGCAACCAGTTTGCACCACTCCGCAACCAGTTTGCACCACTCCGCAACCAGTTTGCACCACTCCGCAACCAGTTTGCACCACTCCGCAACCAGTTTGCACCACTCCGCAACCAGTTTGCACCACTCCGCAACCAGTTTGCACCACTCCGCAACCAGTTTGCACCACTCCGCAACCAGTTTGCACCACTCCGCAACCAGTTTGCACCACTCCGCAACCAGTTTGCACCACTCCGCAACCAGTTTGCACCACTCCGCAACCAGTTTGCACCACTCCGCAACCAGTTTGCACCACTCCGCAACCAGTTTGCACCACTCCGCAACCAGTTTGCACCACTCCGCAACCAGTTTGCACCACTCCGCAACCAGTTTGCACCACTCCGCAACCAGTTTGCACCACTCCGCAACCAGTTTGCACCACTCCGCAACCAGTTTGCACCACTCCGCAACCAGTTTGCACCACTCCGCAACCAGTTTGCACCACTCCGCAACCAGTTTGCACCACTCCGCAACCAGTTTGCACCACTCCGCAACCAGTTTGCACCACTCCGCAACCAGTTTGCACCACTCCGCAACCAGTTTGCACCACTCCGCAACCAGTTTGCACCACTCCGCAACCAGTTTGCACCACTCCGCAACCAGTTTGCACCACTCCGCAACCAGTTTGCACCACTCCGCAACCAGTTTGCACCACTCCGCAACCAGTTTGCACCACTCCGCAACCAGTTTGCACCACTCCGCAACCAGTTTGCACCACTCCGCAACCAGTTTGCACCACTCCGCAACCAGTTTGCACCACTCCGCAACCAGTTCACACCACTCCGCAACCAGTTGGCACCACTCCACAAGCAGTTTGCACCACTCCGCAACCAGTTCGCACCGCTCCGAAAGCAGTTTGCATTTCTCCGCAACCAGTTCGCAGAACTCCGCAACCTGTTTGCACCACTCCGCAACAAGTTCGCACAACTCCGCAACCGGTTCGCAAAACTCCGCAACCACTTCACACCACTACAAAACCAGTTTGCACCACTCCGCAACCAGTTCGCACCAATCCGCAACCAGTGCACACCACTCCGGACCCGTTCGCACCACTTTGCAACAAGTTCGGACGACTCCGCAACCACTTCGCAGCACTCCGCGCTCAGTTCGTACCACTCCGCAACCAGTTTGCACCACTCAGCAACCAGTTCGCACTACTATGCAAACAGTTTTCACCACTCCGCATCCAGTTCGCACCACTCCGCAACCGGTTGGCACCACTCCACAACCAGTTCGCACCACTCTGCAACCAGTTCGCCTCACTCCGCACCCCGTTCGCACCACTCCGCAACCAGTTCGCACCACTCCGCAACCAGTGCACAAAAGTCCGAAACCAGTTTGCACCACTCGGCAACGAGTTCGCACCACTCCTCAACCAGTTCGCATCACTCCGCAACCAGTTCGAACCACTCCACAAACAGTTTGCACCACGCCGTAACCAGTTCGCACCACTCCGCAACCATCTTGCACCACTCCACAACCAGTTCACACCACTCTGCAACCAGTGCCCACCACTCCGCAACCAGTTCGCACAACAACACAACCAGTTCGCACCACTGCGCAACCAGTGCGCACCACTCCGCAACCAGTTCGCACCACTCCGCAACCAGTTCGCACCACTCTGCAACAAGTTCGCACCACTCCGCATCCGGTTCGTAGCACTCCAAAACCAGTTCGCACCACTCAGCAACGAGTTCGCACCACTACGCAACCAGTTCGCACCACCCCTGAACCAGTTCGCCTCACTTTGCAACCAGTTCGCACCACTCTGCAACCAGTTCGCACCTCTCCGCAACCAGTTCGCACCACTCCGCAACCATTTCGCTCCACTTCGCAACCAGTTCGCACCACTCCGCAACCAGTTCCCACCACTCTGCAACCAGTTCGTACCATTCCGCAACCAGTTCGCACCACTCCGCACCCAGTTCGCACCACTCCGCAACCAGTTCCCACCACTCTGCAACCAGTTCGTACCATTCCGCAACCAGTTCGCACCACTCCGCACCCAGTTCGCACCACTCCGCAACCAGTTCCCACCACTCTGCAACCAGTTCGTACCATTCCGCAACCAGTTCGCACCACTCCGCACCCAGTTCGCACCACTCCGCAACCAGTTCCCACCACTCTGCAACCAGTTCGTACCATTCCGCAACCAGTTCGCACCACTCCGCACCCAGTTCGCACCACTCCGCAACCAGTTCCCACCACTCTGCAACCAGTTCGTACCATTCCGCAACCAGTTCGCACCACTCCGCACCCAGTTCGCACCACTCCGCAACCAGTTCCCACCACTCTGCAACCAGTTCGTACCATTCCGCAACCAGTTCGCACCACTCCGCACCCAGTTCGCACCACTCCGCAACCAGTTCGTAACACTCCGCAACCAGGTCGCACCACTCTGCAACCCGTTCGCACCACTCTGCAACCAGTTCGCCTCACTCCGCAACCAGTTCGCACCACCCCTGAACCAGTTCGCCTCACTTTGCAACCAGTTCGCACCACTCTGCAACCAGTGCGCACCACTCCGCAACCAGTTTGCACCACTCAGCAACCAGTTCGCGCCACTCTGCAACCAGTTTGCACCACTCCGCAACCAGTTTGCAGCACTCCGCAACCAGTTCGCACCACTCCGCAAACAGTTTGCACCACTCCGCAACCCGTTTGTACCACTCCGCAACCAGTTCGCACCATTCCGCAACCAGTTCGCACCACTCCACAACCAGTTTGCACAACTCTGCAACCAGTTCACACCCCTGCGCAACCAGTTCGCACCACTCCGCAACTAGTTTGCACCACTCTGCAACCAATTTGCAGCACTCCGCAACCAGTTCGCACCACTCCGCAATCAGTTCGCACCATTCCGCCCCACCTTCGCAAATACCCACCACAGCTCCAGTTGTCGCGGAGGGAAACACTGACCCCGTCCAACGTCTATATATCACCCCCATTGCGGAAGTCAATTTTTTTGAGTTCCTCTGCATTCACCTTGAGATTGCACCGCAACTAAAGGAAGAGTTCCCCAGGGCCAATCAACGCCTCCAAGCTGTGGGCATCTCCCTCAATTGTACCGCGCCTACACCCGGCACACAGAACACCCGCCGTGCGATGCCCGACATTTCATTAGCATTAAGCCTCGTGGAAGAAAGTGGGGTTGGGCACCGCAGTCCTTGGAACCACCGCGACGGGATGGCAACCACTACGAGGTTGCCTGCTGCATGGTTTGGATATGTGGAAGGAAGTTCTTGGCCATCATCGACTCAGGGGCCACTCACACCACTGTGGCGGTCCGCGTCCTTCTGGTGGTCGGATGGGCAGACCGCATCCTCCCCACACGCCGCCTTTTCACCAACTCAGCGAGCGGAATGGACCATGGGGATGGGGAAGTTCACGGCCTACCCATGCAGGTAGGATCCCTCCATGAACCGTTGAACGTCCAAGTCACGCAAGCCAGAACGTATGACGTGCTCCTGGGCATGGATTACTTGATACCGCGACGGGCCAACCTTCTTTTCTCCCTTGGAATCATGCAACTCAGCTCTGCATCCGGGGAAGAAGTGTTCTGCCCCATCACCATCGGCGACAGGGTCGCGGTAACTGTAACCGGCGGCGAATCCTTCTCCCTCCTGGACGTGGCGGCAGAGGACTCTCAGGCTCATGCAAGCAGGTTGCCATCTGTTGCAGCTAATTTGCTTGACGCGGAACAGGTCACAGCAGGTGAATGGCAGGAACTCGCGGAGGAGTCAACTGAGCCCGGAGTGCAGACCAACCTCCTGGGGCTGTGGCAGAGGGGACAACGAGTCCTAGGAGATGGACATCCACTCGAAGAAGAGGAGGCGTTCTACCCTCTCCACGAAACAGCACCATCACCACCACCGCGATGGGATCACATGCTCCACTAACGACTTTCTCCTGCACAAAAACAGGACTTTTGCGATCTGTTGGACGCATTCGCGGACATCTTTGCAGGGTCCTCGGTTGATCTGGGGGCCGTGGAAGCCTTCCACGTCATCTCAACGGGGGACTCCGCGCCCACAAAACAGAAGGTACGGCGCATCCTTCCGGAACAGGAAAAGATTATCACAGAGGGGCTCACGGAGCTCAAGGCGCAGGGGGTGATTGTCCCAATCGTCAGTCCCTGGCGTGCCAACTTGGTCATTGTGGGGAAACCGGACGGATCCAAGCGATTTTGCGTTGACTTCTGCGACCTCAACCGTGTAACCAAAGAGGATGCGTACCCCATGCCGCTAATCGTCGACATACAGGAGCGCCAGCAGGGTCGCGGATGGTTCGCAAAGCTCGACGTAAAGGCTGCCTTCCATGCTGTCCCCATGCATCCAGACTCCATCGCCAAGACCGCGTTTATCACACCAGAGGGACTACACGCGTTCACACGCATGCCCTTTGGACTCCGCAATGCCAGCGCAACATTCCAGCGGGTCATGGACTCCACCCTCCGCAGAATCCCCAATGTCAGTTGCTACATTGACGACATCATGGTTGCGGCCCACACCTTCGAGGAACTGTTCTCCTCCATGGCCGCTGTCTTCGCTGCCCTCCGCAGGGCTAACCTGAAGCTCAAGGCAGTCAAGTGCTCTATTGGAGCTGCAGAAATGGAGTTCCTTGGCTTCGTGATGAGTGCGGATGGCATCAAAACTGATCCACAGAAGATCGCGGCAGTACAGGAATGGCGTCAGCCCACTTCCGCGGGGCAAGTCAAGATCTTCCTGGGCTTTGTCTCCTTCTACAGAAAGTTTGTCCGCGACCACGCACGCATCATCAAGCCGCTCCAGGAATTGACACACCAGGATGTGCCGTTTGACTGGACATCAGAATGCGCGGACACCTGGAAGGAAATCAAGCACCGCCTGGTTACCGCGCCCATGCTCGAGTTCCCCGACTTCAACCTCCCATTCTATATCACCACTGATTGGTCGCGGGACGGGCTAGGCGGTATCCTATCCCAGACGGTGCAGGAACCCACACAGAAGGTGATTGCCTACGCCAGTCGTGCCCTCACTGAAGGAGAGCGGAAGCACCCGCCGGTTAAGGGCGAATGCTTGGCTGTCCTTTGGGCACTCCAACACTTCCGCGACTACATAAAGAATGGCAAGCCCTTCACGGTTTTCACGGACCATCAGGCCCTCCAATGGCTCCTCACCACTCAAAACCATGAGGGCATCCTAGCCAAGTGGGCACTCCTCCTGCAGGACTACAATATGAAGATCAAGTACCAGCCTGCGGTTGCCAACCGTAACGCGGATGCCCTGAGCCGACTTCCGCGCCCTGGATGGCCAGAGCCTGTCCAGACAACTTCGGATGCCGCGAAGCATGTCCCTGAGGACGGGGCACCACCTCCAGCCACGAAAGCACAGTGGGAGGGAGTAGCAAGAGAGTTTGATGAGGAAGAACAAGAGGTTACCCTACAGCTCCTGAATGAACTCGACCCCACCGCGGAGTTGGCACCCGCGGAGACCCTACCAGGCCTCTCCACGTCTGGCCTACAGCTTGCTCGTAGGTATAACCCCACTATCCGCGGTTGGATGCTGGAGGAAATCGCACCCCATCTTCCCCGACGACATGCGTCCCCGCGAACCTCGCGACCGTCCGCGGTTCCACCACAGACCTGCCCTACAAGCAACACACACTCTCATGTCCCCGCCACACCACTCCTTGACAACCGCCATCCCCTCACTCTGGTAGACTTCCTTCTTCACTCCCCTGAGTCCGCAGAAAGTCTCGGCACCCTCTTCACCACTCACAATCCCTCCCTTTCCCCTCTTGGCATCCGCCTCTCATGCACGCAAGACAGCATGACCGGCATCCGCTTGCTGTCCTGATGCATCCTTCTCACTCACTACAGTGTGCTGGATGCCGCCGCACGTGCCTCACGTACCTGGTCACCCGCGGCCCTCACCCCCGGACCGCCCGCACCCTCCGAGGTCCACGTGGCATGGTGTTACGTATGGATATGTGGACGCAAATTCATGGCCATCGTGGACACTGGTGCCACACATACCATGGTTGCGCTCCGGATGATCCGCTCGCTCCACATGCAGCACCTCATCCAGCCCACTCGACTCCGCTTCTCTATCTCCACCGGGGACATCGACGCACCGCTCGGACAGATCGCGGGCCTTCCCATGCAGGTGGCAAATGTACATGCGGCACAAACCGTTCAGGTTTGCGACGTCCGCACATACGACATCCTACTCGCGGCGGACTGGCTCGCGCCGCGCCAAGCGGATACATTGCTCGGCGCAGGCATCCTCAGTCTCATTTCGAGTTCCGGTATTCAATCGTTCACTCCACTCTTTACCGCGCATCAACCATCTCCCTGCACGGTCCTCTCCACCTTCGGCTCAGCTTTCACCGGCACTCGACACACTCGACGGATAACGCGCAGCTGGGCTCTCGCCCGCGAAACATCCGACATGGCACGCAACCAAGGCACGGGGTTCGCGCCTTCGTCGCGGGGGGGTGGATCCTCCCGACGGCAGCTACGCCGCCCTGCTCTTAACACGGGCACAGGACACCGCCCGGCACGGAAACCAACACCACCAACGGGGACAGCGGCTCTACCGCGACAAGGTCCCACAACAAGGACCGCGCCAGTAAGGACACCAGCACTGCACACGGCCGCAACAGGCGTGTCCCGACCTGGCTCTGTGACAAGAACGCCGCCAACACCGGTGACGGCCACGCCAGCAGCGGCTACGGCCTCACCGCGGCCCAGCCCCGCCGCAGGGACGACCTTGACACCGACCACAACACCGGCAGCGGCAATCCCACCGCGGTCCAGTCCCGCGGAAGGAACACCAACTCAGGTCACGCCGCCTGCGGCCAATTCACCAGGCCCGTCGCGACAGGGCCCGGCCGACAAGCACACCGACGCGGATCCTCAGGCGCATGGAACCCATGGCAGGAGCAACGCAAGCAGCGGCAAGAACAACCGCTACACCGACACCAAGCCCACGAGATGGGGCCCGGACCCTGATTACCCCAGTCCCCTCCCCGGCTACGACGGTGCTCTCTCACTTGCCGCCGACCTCGCGCGGTAGCCCAACTCGACAACCCGCACGCCCCCTGCTGGGCACAGGAACGGTGATGGAAGGGGCAATAACGCACCTTGAAGAAAGCTCAGGGGACAGCGGGGAGCAGCCCAAGGAAGCCCTACTATTTGAAGTAGTAAGCAGCGTCATGCTCCAACTGCTGACAGAGATTCCGGAAGTGATCCGCGCGGAGTTCGAGGATTCACTGTTCGGCAAGATGTGGCAGGTGGTGCTGAAGGGAACAGCAACGGGGGTGCTAGCCCTCGGAGTGCACGAGAGGCAGGTGTTTCTGCTGGAAACAGCAAGCGCAAAGCTCCTTGTCTTGGCGCTGCGGGACAGCCTAAGCATCAAACCAGGGGTGGCTAGTGACTTGACAAGTGTCGCGGAACTATTGGACACCGAGTGGGCGGACCCATCACTGGAGGCTGCTCGAGTATGGTGGAACAGGGTGCAGAGGGACCAGTAGAGCAGTCCAGAGAGACGGTACGTGCATCTGCTCCAGGAGAGGGCCAGAGCCCTCATTCTGTACCACGTGAACGACCAGGCTCCCGGATCGGCGGAGGCACCACGGCGAAGATCCGCGGCAGACGAGTGGAGGTGGGGATACTTGCTCAACCTCGTCTACGCCAGGTGGAGTGTTCAGTATCTGCAAGAGGAGAGATCGCGGCTTGCTGACACTCAGGTGCATGAGGGACGCTGGATGGAAGCCATAGAAAAGTGTTGGACATTGACGCTCCAGAATGTGATACGCACCAGGGTGGCGGCAGCGGTTGCGGAAGCACACTGGACCGTGGTGCGAGAAAAAGGACTGCGTCTCAAGCAAGAAGAGGTGTGACACTGGGCCAAGGAGGCGGCGGAAGTATGTCGAGAAGACAAGAGCAGAAGGGATGCGGAGGTGGAAGAGGCCCGTGAATACACCCAACCCACCCCTCAGTTGCAGCAGATGCAAGAACGCTTGCGAAAAGAATGGGAGGAGGAGGCAGCCGACACAGATCGGGCGGCCACAGAGGCCGCGGTGATAGAGGCGTGACTGGCCAAGGAGCGGGAAGCGGCGGCCAAGGCAGATACGGAAGCTGCGGAGGAGCTTATAAGGGAAATTATGGGGGAAGCAGAAGCAGCGGTAGCAGCGGCGGCAGCAGAGGCAGCGGCACAAGTAAAAGAGGTAGCAGCAGCGGCGGCAGAAGCAGCAGCAGCAGCGATAGAGGAGGCGGCAGCAGCAGCAGCCACGGAGGCACAAGAAGCAATGGGAACACAGGCAGCCGCGGAGGCGGCCGGAGTAGGAGCAGATAGCACAGCGGCGGAGACAGCAAGGGAAATGACAATAGCCAGAGTAGCGGCGAGGCAGGCAGCAGCAGAAGAAGAAAAGCAGTTGGGGAAGAGGTACAAAGCTGGTGTCAAGTGCCACCGCCCGGAGCCGTGCGCCGGCTCCCTCCGGTGGAAGGCACAACTCCAGGCCCGAGCGGCGGCAGTGGTGCGGAAGGCAGCGGCGACGCTGAGCCAGACCAGAACAACAGCGCCGGTAGCAGATACCAGCCGAAGTGAAGAACCGGGCAGACTCTCCCGGAGGAGACCAGTCTTGCTCTGAAAGGAAAGAGGAAGGCGGAAGAGGCAACGGCTGCGGAACCACGGAAGGAGAAGCAGCCCCGCACACACGAAGGCTCCAACCCCGGCGTTACCCCAGAGCAGTTGGCGCAAGCCCAGCGGGAGGCTGCGCAAGCAGCGGAGCTCCTGATGGCAGTCTTCCGCAAAGTCCAGATGCCACCGGGGATGGTGCCGGCCCCACTACGGCCTGTCTTGGGAGAAGCCGCTACAGCAGCCGTACGCAAAGGGGCAGAAAAAAGGGGACGCACAGAGAAAGAGGCAGCGGTGATGGTGGTTTCCAAAATCAGTGAGTCGCCGAGAGGCTCGGAAGAGGAGCAGCCCATCACACGCAGCCAGGGACTACTACGGGCTCCGGGAGCGGCTCCGAAGAGGAAAGAGGAGGTGATTGAGCTGCACCGCGTTGGTGGACGCGGCAGACGACCGAGCGGCCCTGCTGAGAGCAGGCTGCGAGACCAGTGGGATGAAGGAAAACTTCGAGCAGTTGGAATCCTTCGGCTGTTCCCTGCACCTGATTCCTGGGATAGAGAGCCGCCGGTCTACGATGAAGAGAACCACAAAAAGTTCGAGGTGATGAAAGCGGAGCAGGATGAAAGGCGAGCGCGCGGACTGCCGGCAAGCATGCCGGAGACAAAGCGGAAGCCGGGGGAAGCAGTGATAGAGAAGGCGGGGAGGAAGGGGCCTATGGAGACGCAGGACTGGCGGATCTGGCAGACCGTCCACATCCTTCTCCGCGCCAGCAGCAAGGAGCAGCAGAAAGCGGAGGCGCAGAAGGTGTACGCGGATCTGGAAACACGGCTGGGCGTGGAATTCGACTGGAGGAAAAAGGACGATCTAGCCCGTCTGTGCGAGCAGTATGCATGGGAGGACGGCCGCCTCTGGAGACTGACTCCGCGCATCCTGTGGGTACCCCCATCCACGTTACAGAGGGCAGTAGTGGAGGCCTACCACCGCCATCACCACACGGGTACGCAGGCGCTCAAGGATCGCCTAACGCCCATCATCCACATGCCGAACCTGGCTGCTCTCATCAAAGAAGTAGTGCAGCACTACGCCCCCTGCGAGCGAGTGCGGAAAATCACACCGCGGGACCAGCCATTGTTCCACCCCTCCCCTATCGGCGAACCGCTGGAGAAAATCATCATCGACTTCCACGGCCCCCGCGCGCACCGCGACCAAGGGAACCGGTACTGGATTGCAGCGGTGGACCATTTCACGAAGTTCCTCTGGGTCCGCGCTGTGCCCAACAAAAGCTGTTGGAGATGTGCTTCCAACGTGGCCTGACCACGTCCTGAGGTTCACAACTCTTTTGGGCAGCAGTCGTGGACGAAGTGTGTGCTTTCTGGTCGCCACACACTATGTGAGCAGAAATCTGACGGAATTCAGCAACACCCAAAGTTTGAAGGGCTGGGGATCAATTTTGAGTGGATTACTGGACATGGACCGAATCAGCAAAGTCATAGTGCTAGTCACAAGCTTTCCAACGCACCAAACCGCGTGCGATTTAGACCACCGTAGCGCCCGATACGCGATTCGGAGTGCATCATTGAGTCTCTGTCCCTGACAGAGCACTAGCGTGAGTGACGGGTGCCCGAAGCGCCCTGGACCTCAATGAAGCATCAGACCGCCATTCCGAAGCACACATGGCTCCTATGAACCATGGGGTATTGCTGCTAGCATCCCCCAAGGGGCGCCTCGGCCATGGTGTGCGTGGTGGGAGTCGAACTGGTCACCGCCGGATCACTTTTCCGGCTGGTACCAAGTCTGCCGTCCAAACCCGGATGGCCAGCACCACCTCCCAACTTTGACGGACCATAACTCCCTCAATTCTTAGCCGATTGCTGCGATTCAAATCGCAGCTGGTCCAGCTTGTCCTCTAGTTTTTGAAACAACCATCCATGCATGCAAACATGCACTGTACAAGGATCTGGAGCCATCGCCTTGAAAACGGCAACTCCAGGGCATGGCACGGGGCAATATGTAACAATCTCCCCCTTGCTCCTGCCATGCCGGATGCCTCCCTGCTCACTCCTGCTCATCTTCCATAGCGCTCTTGAGCCCATCATAGCCCGTAAGCCCAAGGCCTGCCACACTGAGGACATGCCGGTCTCTGGGCTGCGCCTTGGTCAAGCAATCCGCGAGCATGTGCGTTGTACTACAATGTTGTAGCACAACCTGTCCCTTTTGGACCATGTCACGCGCATAGTGGTAGCGCTCGTCAATGTGCTTCGTCCTCCTGTGCTGCGTCTTGTTGTTGGTCAGCGAGTTGGAGCCGGTGTTGTCCTCTTGTACCACCGTAGGCTCCCGTTGCGGCACGCCGAGCTCCCCAAATAGCCTGCGGAGCCACACCGCCTCCTTGACCGCTTCGGCCAGCGCGATGTACTCTGCTTCCACTGTGGAGGTGGCGACGCAGTTCTGTTTTCTGCTGCACCACGAGACCGCTGCACCTGCGAGGAAGAACACGTAGCCGGAGGTGGACTTCCGCTTGTCCACGTCGCCGGCGTAGTCTGCATCCGTGTAGCAGACCAGACGCAAGGGGTCAGTCCTCCCCTTGCCGTCGAACCTCAGGCACGCGTGNATGACCTTGGCGTCTTTCGGCCGATCCACGAGCTCCCAAGTGTCGTTCTCGGCAATGGACGCAAGCTCTGACTTGATAGCTGCGTCCCACTGCTCCGCTTCAGGTCGTGCAAGTGCCTCTTGCACGGTTTTCGGCTCCGCTGCGGCTGCCATCATGCACTGCGCCATGCCGATCCAGCTGCCCGTTGCTGCGTCATACCGTTTTGCCGCATTCCGCTGCCTTCGGCTGCGTCGCGGTGATTTTGGTGAC
>SZWC01008371.1:13197-28453 GCA_023375785.1 Penium margaritaceum | reverse complement strand
TCGCACCACTCCGCAACCAGTTCGCACCACTCCGCAACCAGTTCGCACCACTCCGCAACCAGTTCGCACCACTCCGCAACCAGTTCGCACCACTCCGCAACCCTTTCGCACCACTCCGCAACCAGTTCACACCACTCTGCAACCATTTCAAACCACCTGCAACCAGTTGGCACCACACCACAAGCAGTTCGCACCACTCCACAACCAGTTCGCACCTCTCCGAAACCAGTTCTCATTTCTCCGCAACCAGTTCGCACCACTCCACAACCTGTTGGCACCACTCTGCAACCAGTTCGCACCATTCTGCAACCAGTTCCCAAAACTCTGCAACCACTTCACACCACTACACAACCAGTTCACACCAGTCCGCAACCAGTTCGCACCACTCCACAACGAGTTCGCACCACTCCGGACCCGTTCGCACCACTATGCAAACAGTTTTCACAACTCCGCAATTAGTACGCACCACTCCGCAACCAGTTCGCACCACTCCGCAACCAGTTCACACAAGTCCAAAACCGGTTTGCACCACTCCTCAATGAGTTCGCACCACTCCTCAACCAGTTCGCATCACTCCGCAACCAGTTTGAACCACTCCGCAAACAGTTCACACCATGCTGTTACCAGGTCGCACCACTCTGCAACAAGTTGCACCACTCCGCAAGCAGTTTGCACCACTCCGCAATCAGTTCGCAACACTCCGTAACCAGTTCACACCACTCCGCCACCAGTTCGTACGACTCTACAACCAGTTCCCACCACTCCGAAACCAGTTCGCACCATTCCGCGACCAGTTCGCACCACTCCCCCACCCGTTTGTACCACTCTGCAACCAGTTCGCACTAGTCCGCAACCAATTAGCAGCACTGCGCAACCAGTTCGCATCACTGCGCAACCAGTTTGCACCACTCCGGAGCCAGTTCGCACCAATCCGTAACCAGTTCGCACCACTCCGAAACCAGTTCGCAAAACTCCGCAACCAGTTCGCACCACTACGCAACCAGTTGGCACCACTCCGCAACCAGATCGCACCACTCCACAACCAGTTCGCACGACTCTGAACCCGTTCGCACCACTGTGCAACCAGTTCGCACCACTCGACAACCAGTTCGCACCACTCTGCAACCAATTCGGACCACTTTGCAACCAGTTTGCACCACTCCGCCACCAGTTCGCACAACTACGCAACCACTTCGCTTCACTCTGCAACAAGTCACCACTCAGCAACCATTTCGCATCACTCCACAACCAGTTCGCACCACTCCGCAACCAGTTTGCACCACTCCGCAACGAGTTCGCATCACTCCGCAACCAGTTTGCACCAGTCCAAAACCAGTTCGCACCACTCCGCAACCAGTTCGCACCACTGGGCAACCAGTTCGCACCACTCCGCAACCAGTTCGCACCACTCCACAACCAGTTCGCACCACTGCGCAACCACTTCGCACCAATCCGCAACCAGTTCGCAAATTTCCGCAACCAGTTCCCCCCACTGCGCAACCAGTTCGCAAATTTCCGCAACCAGTTCCCCCCACTGCGCAACCAGTTCGCAAATTTCCGCAACCAGTTCCCCCCACTGCGCAACCAGTTCGCAAATTTCCGCAACCAGTTCCCCCCACTGCGCAACCAGTTCGCAAATTTCCGCAACCAGTTCCCCCCACTGCGCAACCAGTTCGCAAATTTCCGCAACCAGTTCCCCCCACTGCGCAACCAGTTCGCAAATTTCCGCAACCAGTTCCCCCCACTGCGCAACCAGTTCGCAAATTTCCGCAACCAGTTCCCCCCACTGCGCAACCAGTTCGCAAATTTCCGCAACCAGTTCCCCCCACTGCGCAACCAGTTCGCAAATTTCCGCAACCAGTTCCCCCCACTGCGCAACCAGTTCGCAAATTTCCGCAACCAGTTCCCCCCACTGCGCAACCAGTTCGCAAATTTCCGCAACCAGTTCCCCCCACTGCGCAACCAGTTCGCAAATTTCCGCAACCAGTTCCCCCCACTGCGCAACCAGTTCGCAAATTTCCGCAACCAGTTCCCCCCACTGCGCAACCAGTTCGCAAATTTCCGCAACCAGTTCCCCCCACTGCGCAACCAGTTCGCAAATTTCCGCAACCAGTTCCCCCCACTGCGCAACCAGTTCGCAAATTTCCGCAACCAGTTCCCCCCACTGCGCAACCAGTTCGCAAATTTCCGCAACCAGTTCCCCCCACTGCGCAACCAGTTCGCAAATTTCCGCAACCAGTTCCCCCCACTGCGCAACCAGTTCGCAAATTTCCGCAACCAGTTCCCCCCACTGCGCAACCAGTTCGCAAATTTCCGCAACCAGTTCCCCCCACTGCGCAACCAGTTCGCAAATTTCCGCAACCAGTTCCCCCCACTGCGCAACCAGTTCGCAAATTTCCGCAACCAGTTCCCCCCACTGCGCAACCAGTTCGCAAATTTCCGCAACCAGTTCCCCCCACTGCGCAACCAGTTCGCAAATTTCCGCAACCAGTTCCCCCCACTGCGCAACCAGTTCGCAAATTTCCGCAACCAGTTCCCCCCACTGCGCAACCAGTTCGCAAATTTCCGCAACCAGTTCCCCCCACTGCGCAACCAGTTCGCAAATTTCCGCAACCAGTTCCCCCCACTGCGCAACCAGTTCGCAAATTTCCGCAACCAGTTCCCCCCACTGCGCAACCAGTTCGCAAATTTCCGCAACCAGTTCCCCCCACTGCGCAACCAGTTCGCAAATTTCCGCAACCAGTTCCCCCCACTGCGCAACCAGTTCGCAAATTTCCGCAACCAGTTCCCCCCACTGCGCAACCAGTTCGCAAATTTCCGCAACCAGTTCCCCCCACTGCGCAACCAGTTCGCAAATTTCCGCAACCAGTTCCCCCCACTGCGCAACCAGTTCGCAAATTTCCGCAACCAGTTCCCCCCACTGCGCAACCAGTTCGCAAATTTCCGCAACCAGTTCCCCCCACTGCGCAACCAGTTCGCAAATTTCCGCAACCAGTTCCCCCCACTGCGCAACCAGTTCGCAAATTTCCGCAACCAGTTCCCCCCACTGCGCAACCAGTTCGCAAATTTCCGCAACCAGTTCCCCCCACTGCGCAACCAGTTCGCAAATTTCCGCAACCAGTTCCCCCCACTGCGCAACCAGTTCGCAAATTTCCGCAACCAGTTCCCCCCACTGCGCAACCAGTTCGCAAATTTCCGCAACCAGTTCCCCCCACTGCGCAACCAGTTCGCAAATTTCCGCAACCAGTTCCCCCCACTGCGCAACCAGTTCGCAAATTTCCGCAACCAGTTCCCCCCACTGCGCAACCAGTTCGCAAATTTCCGCAACCAGTTCCCCCCACTGCGCAACCAGTTCGCAAATTTCCGCAACCAGTTCCCCCCACTGCGCAACCAGTTCGCAAATTTCCGCAACCAGTTCCCCCCACTGCGCAACCAGTTCGCAAATTTCCGCAACCAGTTCCCCCCACTGCGCAACCAGTTCGCAAATTTCCGCAACCAGTTCCCCCCACTGCGCAACCAGTTCGCAAATTTCCGCAACCAGTTCCCCCCACTGCGCAACCAGTTCGCAAATTTCCGCAACCAGTTCCCCCCACTGCGCAACCAGTTCGCAAATTTCCGCAACCAGTTCCCCCCACTGCGCAACCAGTTCGCAAATTTCCGCAACCAGTTCCCCCCACTGCGCAACCAGTTCGCAAATTTCCGCAACCAGTTCCCCCCACTGCGCAACCAGTTCGCAAATTTCCGCAACCAGTTCCCCCCACTGCGCAACCAGTTCGCAAATTTCCGCAACCAGTTCCCCCCACTGCGCAACCAGTTCGCAAATTTCCGCAACCAGTTCCCCCCACTGCGCAACCAGTTCGCAAATTTCCGCAACCAGTTCCCCCCACTGCGCAACCAGTTCGCAAATTTCCGCAACCAGTTCCCCCCACTGCGCAACCAGTTCGCAAATTTCCGCAACCAGTTCCCCCCACTGCGCAACCAGTTCGCAAATTTCCGCAACCAGTTCCCCCCACTGCGCAACCAGTTCGCAAATTTCCGCAACCAGTTCCCCCCACTGCGCAACCAGTTCGCAAATTTCCGCAACCAGTTCCCCCCACTGCGCAACCAGTTCGCAAATTTCCGCAACCAGTTCCCCCCACTGCGCAACCAGTTCGCAAATTTCCGCAACCAGTTCCCCCCACTGCGCAACCAGTTCGCAAATTTCCGCAACCAGTTCCCCCCACTGCGCAACCAGTTCGCAAATTTCCGCAACCAGTTCCCCCCACTGCGCAACCAGTTCGCAAATTTCCGCAACCAGTTCCCCCCACTGCGCAACCAGTTCGCAAATTTCCGCAACCAGTTCCCCCCACTGCGCAACCAGTTCGCAAATTTCCGCAACCAGTTCCCCCCACTGCGCAACCAGTTCGCAAATTTCCGCAACCAGTTCCCCCCACTGCGCAACCAGTTCGCAAATTTCCGCAACCAGTTCCCCCCACTGCGCAACCAGTTCGCAAATTTCCGCAACCAGTTCCCCCCACTGCGCAACCAGTTCGCAAATTTCCGCAACCAGTTCCCCCCACTGCGCAACCAGTTCGCAAATTTCCGCAACCAGTTCCCCCCACTGCGCAACCAGTTCGCAAATTTCCGCAACCAGTTCCCCCCACTGCGCAACCAGTTCGCAAATTTCCGCAACCAGTTCCCCCCACTGCGCAACCAGTTCGCAAATTTCCGCAACCAGTTCCCCCCACTGCGCAACCAGTTCGCAAATTTCCGCAACCAGTTCCCCCCACTGCGCAACCAGTTCGCAAATTTCCGCAACCAGTTCCCCCCACTGCGCAACCAGTTCGCAAATTTCCGCAACCAGTTCCCCCCACTGCGCAACCAGTTCGCAAATTTCCGCAACCAGTTCCCCCCACTGCGCAACCAGTTCGCAAATTTCCGCAACCAGTTCCCCCCACTGCGCAACCAGTTCGCAAATTTCCGCAACCAGTTCCCCCCACTGCGCAACCAGTTCGCAAATTTCCGCAACCAGTTCCCCCCACTGCGCAACCAGTTCGCAAATTTCCGCAACCAGTTCCCCCCACTGCGCAACCAGTTCGCAAATTTCCGCAACCAGTTCCCCCCACTGCGCAACCAGTTCGCAAATTTCCGCAACCAGTTCCCCCCACTGCGCAACCAGTTCGCAAATTTCCGCAACCAGTTCCCCCCACTGCGCAACCAGTTCGCAAATTTCCGCAACCAGTTCCCCCCACTGCGCAACCAGTTCGCAAATTTCCGCAACCAGTTCCCCCCACTGCGCAACCAGTTCGCAAATTTCCGCAACCAGTTCCCCCCACTGCGCAACCAGTTCGCAAATTTCCGCAACCAGTTCCCCCCACTGCGCAACCAGTTCGCAAATTTCCGCAACCAGTTCCCCCCACTGCGCAACCAGTGCGCACCACTCCGCAATCAGTTCGCACCTCTCAACAACCAGTTCGCACCACTCCGCAACCAGTTCACACCACTCCACAACCAGTTCGCACCACTCTGCAACCCGTTCGCACCATTCCGCAACCAGTTCGCACAACTCTGCAACCAGTTCACTCCACTCCGCAACCAGTTGGCACCACTCCACAAGCAGTTCGCACCACTCCGCAACCAGTATGCACTGCTCCGAAACCAGTTTGCATTTCTCCGCAACCAGTTCGCAGGACTCCGCAACCTGTTCGCACCACTACGCAACCAGTTCGCACAACTCCGCAACCGGTTCGCAAAACTCCGCAACCACTTCACACCACTATGAAACCAGTTTGCACCACTCCGCAACCAGTTCGCACTACTCCACAACCAGTTCGCACCACTCCGCAACCAGTTCGCACCACCCCGCAACCAGTTAGCACCACTCTGCAACCAGTTCGCCTTACTCTGAAGCCAGATCGCACCACTCGGCAACCAGTGCGCACCTTTCCGCAACCAGTTCGCACCACTCCCCAACCAGTTCGGTCCACTCCGCAACCTGTTCGCGTCACTCCGCAACCAGTTCGCACCACTCCACAACCAGTTCGCAAAACTCCGCGACCAGTTCGCACCACTACGCAACCAGTTTGCACCACTACGCAACCACTTCGCACCACTCCGCAACCAGTTCGCAGCACTCCGAAACCAGTTCACACCACTCTGGACCTTTTCGCATCACTATAAAACCAGTTCGCACCACTCCTCAACCAGTTCGCACCACTCCGCAACCCGTTTGCCCCACTCCACAACCAGTTCGCACCACTGCGCAACCAGTTCGCACCAATCCGCAACCAGTTCGCACAACTCCGAAAAGAGTTCGCACAACTCTGCAACCAGTTCGCACAACTCCGCAACCCGTTCGCACCACTCCGCAACCAGTTCGCCTCACTCCGCAACCAGGTCGCACCACTCCGCAACCAGTTCGCACCATTCCGCAACCAGTTCGCACCACTCCGCAACCCGTTTGCCCCACTCCACAACCAGTTCGCACCACTGCGCAACCAGTTCGCACCAATCCGCAACCAGTTCGCACAACTCCGAAAAGAGTTCGCACAACTCTGCAACCAGTTCGCACAACTCCGCAACCCGTTCGCACCACTCCGCAACCAGTTCGCCTCACTCCGCAACCAGGTCGCACCACTCCGCAACCAGTTCGCACCATTCCGCAACCAGTTCGCACCACTCCGCAACCCGTTTGCCCCACTCCACAACCAGTTCGCACCACTGCGCAACCAGTTCGCACCAATCCGCAACCAGTTCGCACAACTCCGAAAAGAGTTCGCACAACTCTGCAACCAGTTCGCACAACTCCGCAACCCGTTCGCACCACTCCGCAACCAGTTCGCCTCACTCCGCAACCAGGTCGCACCACTCCGCAACCAGTTCGCACCATTCCGCAACCAGTTCGCACCACTCCGCAACCCGTTTGCCCCACTCCACAACCAGTTCGCACCACTGCGCAACCAGTTCGCACCAATCCGCAACCAGTTCGCACAACTCCGAAAAGAGTTCGCACAACTCTGCAACCAGTTCGCACAACTCCGCAACCCGTTCGCACCACTCCGCAACCAGTTCGCCTCACTCCGCAACCAGGTCGCACCACTCCGCAACCAGTTCGCACCATTCCGCAACCAGTTCGCACCACTCCGCAACCCGTTTGCCCCACTCCACAACCAGTTCGCACCACTGCGCAACCAGTTCGCACCAATCCGCAACCAGTTCGCACAACTCCGAAAAGAGTTCGCACAACTCTGCAACCAGTTCGCACAACTCCGCAACCCGTTCGCACCACTCCGCAACCAGTTCGCCTCACTCCGCAACCAGGTCGCACCACTCCGCAACCAGTTCGCACCATTCCGCAACCAGTTCGCACCACTCCGCAACCCGTTTGCCCCACTCCACAACCAGTTCGCACCACTGCGCAACCAGTTCGCACCAATCCGCAACCAGTTCGCACAACTCCGAAAAGAGTTCGCACAACTCTGCAACCAGTTCGCACAACTCCGCAACCCGTTCGCACCACTCCGCAACCAGTTCGCCTCACTCCGCAACCAGGTCGCACCACTCCGCAACCAGTTCGCACCATTCCGCAACCAGTTCGCACCACTCCGCAACCCGTTTGCCCCACTCCACAACCAGTTCGCACCACTGCGCAACCAGTTCGCACCAATCCGCAACCAGTTCGCACAACTCCGAAAAGAGTTCGCACAACTCTGCAACCAGTTCGCACAACTCCGCAACCCGTTCGCACCACTCCGCAACCAGTTCGCCTCACTCCGCAACCAGGTCGCACCACTCCGCAACCAGTTCGCACCATTCCGCAACCAGTTCGCACCACTCCGCAACCCGTTTGCCCCACTCCACAACCAGTTCGCACCACTGCGCAACCAGTTCGCACCAATCCGCAACCAGTTCGCACAACTCCGAAAAGAGTTCGCACAACTCTGCAACCAGTTCGCACAACTCCGCAACCCGTTCGCACCACTCCGCAACCAGTTCGCCTCACTCCGCAACCAGGTCGCACCACTCCGCAACCAGTTCGCACCATTCCGCAACCAGTTCGCACCACTCCGCAACCCGTTTGCCCCACTCCACAACCAGTTCGCACCACTGCGCAACCAGTTCGCACCAATCCGCAACCAGTTCGCACAACTCCGAAAAGAGTTCGCACAACTCTGCAACCAGTTCGCACAACTCCGCAACCCGTTCGCACCACTCCGCAACCAGTTCGCCTCACTCCGCAACCAGGTCGCACCACTCCGCAACCAGTTCGCACCATTCCGCAACCAGTTCGCACCACTCCGCAACCCGTTTGCCCCACTCCACAACCAGTTCGCACCACTGCGCAACCAGTTCGCACCAATCCGCAACCAGTTCGCACAACTCCGAAAAGAGTTCGCACAACTCTGCAACCAGTTCGCACAACTCCGCAACCCGTTCGCACCACTCCGCAACCAGTTCGCCTCACTCCGCAACCAGGTCGCACCACTCCGCAACCAGTTCGCACCATTCCGCAACCAGTTCGCACCACTCCGCAACCCGTTTGCCCCACTCCACAACCAGTTCGCACCACTGCGCAACCAGTTCGCACCAATCCGCAACCAGTTCGCACAACTCCGAAAAGAGTTCGCACAACTCTGCAACCAGTTCGCACAACTCCGCAACCCGTTCGCACCACTCCGCAACCAGTTCGCCTCACTCCGCAACCAGGTCGCACCACTCCGCAACCAGTTCGCACCATTCCGCAACCAGTTCGCACCACTCCGCAACCCGTTTGCCCCACTCCACAACCAGTTCGCACCACTGCGCAACCAGTTCGCACCAATCCGCAACCAGTTCGCACAACTCCGAAAAGAGTTCGCACAACTCTGCAACCAGTTCGCACAACTCCGCAACCCGTTCGCACCACTCCGCAACCAGTTCGCCTCACTCCGCAACCAGGTCGCACCACTCCGCAACCAGTTCGCACCATTCCGCAACCAGTTCGCACCACTCCGCAACCCGTTTGCCCCACTCCACAACCAGTTCGCACCACTGCGCAACCAGTTCGCACCAATCCGCAACCAGTTCGCACAACTCCGAAAAGAGTTCGCACAACTCTGCAACCAGTTCGCACAACTCCGCAACCCGTTCGCACCACTCCGCAACCAGTTCGCCTCACTCCGCAACCAGGTCGCACCACTCCGCAACCAGTTCGCACCATTCCGCAACCAGTTCGCACCACTCCGCAACCCGTTTGCCCCACTCCACAACCAGTTCGCACCACTGCGCAACCAGTTCGCACCAATCCGCAACCAGTTCGCACAACTCCGAAAAGAGTTCGCACAACTCTGCAACCAGTTCGCACAACTCCGCAACCCGTTCGCACCACTCCGCAACCAGTTCGCCTCACTCCGCAACCAGGTCGCACCACTCCGCAACCAGTTCGCACCATTCCGCAACCAGTTCGCACCACTCCGCAACCCGTTTGCCCCACTCCACAACCAGTTCGCACCACTGCGCAACCAGTTCGCACCAATCCGCAACCAGTTCGCACAACTCCGAAAAGAGTTCGCACAACTCTGCAACCAGTTCGCACAACTCCGCAACCCGTTCGCACCACTCCGCAACCAGTTCGCCTCACTCCGCAACCAGGTCGCACCACTCCGCAACCAGTTCGCACCATTCCGCAACCAGTTCGCACCACTCCGCAACCCGTTTGCCCCACTCCACAACCAGTTCGCACCACTGCGCAACCAGTTCGCACCAATCCGCAACCAGTTCGCACAACTCCGAAAAGAGTTCGCACAACTCTGCAACCAGTTCGCACAACTCCGCAACCCGTTCGCACCACTCCGCAACCAGTTCGCCTCACTCCGCAACCAGGTCGCACCACTCCGCAACCAGTTCGCACCATTCCGCAACCAGTTCGCACCACTCCGCAACCCGTTTGCCCCACTCCACAACCAGTTCGCACCACTGCGCAACCAGTTCGCACCAATCCGCAACCAGTTCGCACAACTCCGAAAAGAGTTCGCACAACTCTGCAACCAGTTCGCACAACTCCGCAACCCGTTCGCACCACTCCGCAACCAGTTCGCCTCACTCCGCAACCAGGTCGCACCACTCCGCAACCAGTTCGCACCATTCCGCAACCAGTTCGCACCACTCCGCAACCCGTTTGCCCCACTCCACAACCAGTTCGCACCACTGCGCAACCAGTTCGCACCAATCCGCAACCAGTTCGCACAACTCCGAAAAGAGTTCGCACAACTCTGCAACCAGTTCGCACAACTCCGCAACCCGTTCGCACCACTCCGCAACCAGTTCGCCTCACTCCGCAACCAGGTCGCACCACTCCGCAACCAGTTCGCACCATTCCGCAACCAGTTCGCACCACTCCGCAACCCGTTTGCCCCACTCCACAACCAGTTCGCACCACTGCGCAACCAGTTCGCACCAATCCGCAACCAGTTCGCACAACTCCGAAAAGAGTTCGCACAACTCTGCAACCAGTTCGCACAACTCCGCAACCCGTTCGCACCACTCCGCAACCAGTTCGCCTCACTCCGCAACCAGGTCGCACCACTCCGCAACCAGTTCGCACCATTCCGCAACCAGTTCGCACCACTCCGCAACCCGTTTGCCCCACTCCACAACCAGTTCGCACCACTGCGCAACCAGTTCGCACCAATCCGCAACCAGTTCGCACAACTCCGAAAAGAGTTCGCACAACTCTGCAACCAGTTCGCACAACTCCGCAACCCGTTCGCACCACTCCGCAACCAGTTTGCACCACTCTGCAACCAGTTCGCACCACTCTGCAACCAATTCGCACCACTCCGCAACCAATTCGGATCATTCCGCAACCAGTTCCCCCCACTGCGCAACCAGTGCGCACCACTCCGCAACCAGTTCACACCACTCTGCAACCAGTTTGCACCCCTCTGCAGCCAGTTCGCACCACTCCACAACCAGTTCGCTCCACTCAGCAACAAGATCGCACCACTCCACAACCAATTTGTACCCCTCCACAACCAGTTCGCACCACTCCGCAACCAGTTCGCATCATTCCGCAACCAGTTTGCACCACTCCGCAACCAGTGCGCACCACTCCGCAACCATTTCGCACCACTGCGCAACCAGTTCACACCACTGCGCAACCAGTTCACACCAATCCGCAACCAGTTCGCACCAATCCGAAACCAGTTCGCACAGCTCCGCAACCAATTCGGATCATTCCGCAACCAGTTCCCCCCACTGCGCAACCAGTTCGCAAATTTCCGCAACCAGTTCCCCCCACTGCGCAACCAGTTCGCAAATTTCCGCAACCAGTTCCCCCCACTGCGCAACCAGTTCGCAAATTTCCGCAACCAGTTCCCCCCACTGCGCAACCAGTTCGCAAATTTCCGCAACCAGTTCCCCCCACTGCGCAACCAGTTCGCAAATTTCCGCAACCAGTTCCCCCCACTGCGCAACCAGTTCGCAAATTTCCGCAACCAGTTCCCCCCACTGCGCAACCAGTTCGCAAATTTCCGCAACCAGTTCCCCCCACTGCGCAACCAGTTCGCAAATTTCCGCAACCAGTTCCCCCCACTGCGCAACCAGTTCGCAAATTTCCGCAACCAGTTCCCCCCACTGCGCAACCAGTTCGCAAATTTCCGCAACCAGTTCCCCCCACTGCGCAACCAGTTCGCAAATTTCCGCAACCAGTTCCCCCCACTGCGCAACCAGTTCGCAAATTTCCGCAACCAGTTCCCCCCACTGCGCAACCAGTTCGCAAATTTCCGCAACCAGTTCCCCCCACTGCGCAACCAGTTCGCAAATTTCCGCAACCAGTTCCCCCCACTGCGCAACCAGTTCGCAAATTTCCGCAACCAGTTCCCCCCACTGCGCAACCAGTTCGCAAATTTCCGCAACCAGTTCCCCCCACTGCGCAACCAGTTCGCAAATTTCCGCAACCAGTTCCCCCCACTGCGCAACCAGTTCGCAAATTTCCGCAACCAGTTCCCCCCACTGCGCAACCAGTTCGCAGCACTCCGGACCCGTTCGCACCACTCCGCACCCAGTTCGCACCACTTCGCAACCAATTCGTACCACTCCGCAACCAGTTGGCACCACTCCGCAACCGGTTTGCACCGCTCCGCAACCAGTTCTAACCACTCCGCAAACAGTTCGCACCACGCCGTAACCAGTTCGCACCACTCCGCAACAAGTTCGCACCATTCCGCAACCAGTTTGCACCACTCCGCAACCAGTTTGCATCACTCCGCAACCAGTTTGCACCACTCCACAACCAGTTCACACCAGTCTGCAACCAGTTCGCACCACTCCGCAACCAGTTCGCACAACTACGCAACCAGTTCACACCACTGCGCAACCAGTTCGCACCAGTCCGCAACAAGTTAAGACCACTCCGTAATCAGTTCGCACCAGTCCGCAACAAGTTCGCACCACTCCGAATCCAATTCGTACCACTCCCAAACCAGTGGACACCACTCCGCAACCAGTTCGCACCACTACGCAACCAGTTTGCACCACTCCGCAACCAGTTCGCACCACTGCGCAACCAGTTCGCACCACTCCGCAACCAGTTCCCCTCACTCTGCAACCAGTTTGCACCATTCCGAAACCAGTTCGCACCTCTCCGCAACAAGTTCGCACCTCTCCGCAACCAGTTTGCACGACCCCGCAACCAGTTCGCAAATTTCCGCAACCAGTTCGCATCACTTGGCAGCCAGTTTGCACCACTCCACAACCAGTTCGCACCTCTCCGCAACCAGTTTGCACGACCCCGCAACCAGTTCGCAAATTTCCGCAACCAGTTCGCATCACTTGGCAGCCAGTTTGCACCACTCCACAACCAGTTCGCACCACTCGGCAACCAGTTCGCACCACTCTGCAACCAGTTGGCACCACTCCGCAACCAGTTCGCACCACTCCACAACCAGTTCGCACAACTCCGCAACCAGTTCCGACCACTCCGCAACCAGTTCGCACGACTCGGAACCAGTTTCCGCCACTCCACAACCAGTTTGCAACACTCCGCAACCAGTTTGCACCACTCTGCAACCAGTGCACAACTTCGCAACCAGTTCACACCACTGCGCAACCACTTCGCACCACTTCGCAACCAGTTCGCACAACTCCGCAACCAGTTCGTACCACACAGCAACCAGTTCGCACCACTCCGCATCTGGTTCATACCACTCCGAAACCAGTTCGCACCACTCCACAACCAGTTCGCACCACTCCGCAACCAGTTTGCACCACTCCGCAACCAGTTCGCACCACTCCGCAACCAGTTCGCACCACTCCGCAACCAGTTCGTACCACTCCGCAACCAGTTCGCACCACTTTGCAACCAGTTCGCACCACAACGCAAACCGTTCGCACCACTTCGCAACCAGTTCGCACCACTCTGCAACCAGTTTGCACCACTCCACAACCTGTTCGCACCACTCCGTCCAGTTCGCACCAATCCGCAACCAGTTTGCACCACTCTCCAACCAGTTTGCACTTCTGCGCAACCAGTTCGTTCCACTCCGTAACCAGTTCGCACCACTCCGCTCTGGTTGGCACCACTCTCCAACCCGTTCGCACCACTCCACAACCAGTTTGCACCACTCCGCAACCAGTTGGAACATCTCCGCAACCAGTTCGGATTACTCCGCAACCAGTTTGGATTACTCCGCAACCAGTTCGCACCACTGCGCAGCCAGTTCGGACCACTGCACATCCAGTTTGCACCACTCCGCAACCAGTTCGCACCACTCCGCAACCAGTTCGCACCACTCCGCAACCAGTTCGCACCACTCCGAAGCAGTTCGCACCACTCCGCAACCAGTTCGTACCTCTCAACAACCAGTTCGCACCACTCCGCAACCAGTTCACACCACTCCACAACCAGTTCGCACCACTCTGCAACCCGTTCGCACCATTCCGCAACCAGTTCGCACAACTCTGCATCCAGTTCACTCCACTCCGCAACCAGTTGGCACCACTCCACAAGCAGTTCGCACCACTCCGCAACCAGTATGCACTTCTCCGAAACCAGTTCGCATTTCTCCGCAACCAGTTCGCAGGACTCCGCAACCTGTTCGCACCACTACGCAATCAGTTTGCACAACTCCGCAACCAGTTCGCAAAACTCCGCAACCACTTCACACCACTACGCAACCAGTTTGCACCACTCCGCAACCAGTTCGCACTACTCCACAACCAGTTCGCACCACTCCGCAACCAGTTCGCACCACTCCGCAACCAGTTAGCACCACTCTGCAAGCAATTCGCCTTACTCCGAAACCAGATCGCACCACTCGGCAACCAATGCTCACCTCTCCGTAAACAGTTCGCACCACTCCCCAACCAGTTCGGTCCACTCCGCAACCTGTTCGCGCCACTCCGCAACCAGTTCGCACCACTCCACAACCAGTTCGCAAAACTCCACGACCAGTTCGCACCACTACGCAACCAGTTTGCACCACTACGCAACCACTTCGCACCACTCCGCAACCACTTCGCAGCACTCCGAAACCAGTTCGCACCACTCCGGACCTGTTCCCATCACTATGCAACCAGTTCGCACCACTCCTCAACCAGTTCGCACCACTCCGCAACCAGTCCGTACCACTCCATAACCAGTTCGTACATCTTTGCAACCAGTTCGTACCACTACGCAATAAGTTCGCACCACTCCGCAACCAGTTCGCACCACTCCGCAACCATTTCGCACCACTCCGCAACCAGTTTGCACCACTCCGCAACCAGTTCGCACCACTCCGCAACCAGTTCGCACCACTCCGCAACCCGTTCGCACCACTCCGCAACCAGTCCGTACCACTCCATAACCAGTTCGTACAACTTTGCAACCAGTTCGCACCACTCTCCAACCCGTTCGCACCTCTCCGCAACCAGTTCGCACCACTCCGCAACCCGTTTGTACCACTCCGCAACCAGTTCGCACCACTCCGCAACCAGTTGGCACCATTCTGAAATCAGTTCGCTCAACTCCGCAACCAGTTCGCACCATTCTGCAACCAGTTCGCTTCACTCCGCAACCAGTTTGCACAACTCCGCAACCAGTTCATACCAATGGGCAACCAGTTGACACAACTCCGCAACTAGTTCGAACCACTCTGCGACCAGTTCGCACCACTCCGCAACCAGTTCGCACCACTCCGCAACCAGTTCGCACCACTCCACAACCAGTTCGCACCACTCCGCAACCAGTTTGCACCACTCCGCAACCAGTTCGCACCACTCTGCAACCAGTTCGCACCACTCCGCAACCAGTTCGCAC
>SZWC01008370.1:54418-66573 GCA_023375785.1 Penium margaritaceum | reverse complement strand
GGGTCTCGACCAGCATAACCTCAATCACAACATCGTGCCACACTCCAAACAACCTCGCTGTCCTCACAAGAGTGTCAGGCCAAAGCCCACACACCAACACCCCCCCTGGGCTACAGTGGCTGACAGTACGAGCAAAGCTGATGGCTGCTCCCAACACAATCCGTGAGGAGGGAGCACGGCTCCCCCATGGCCACATACCCCTGCACAACAATAGCAAGGGTGACGACGATGCTGGTGGGATGTGCTCGGATAGAGCCTCACCCCGGAGCGACGTCGTCGCTGTCATCGTCATCGCTGTCGTAGTCGTCACTACTGTCGTCATCTGCTGATGTGACTGGGGCAGCGCTGAGGGCCTCCTCCAAAACAATCGCCTGCTGTATGGCCTCCAGCTGCTGAGCTGCATATCGCCTCGCGGCCTCCGCAACGTCGAGGCGCGTGTGGAGCTCAACAAGCTCTGAAGCGGCAGCCAACCGGCTGGCTGCATCTGCGGCATGTAGACGGTCAGTCGCGAAACGAACCTGACGGTGGACCTCGATAGTGTGCGCGTTGGCACGAGCCAAAGTCTCCTGTAGCCTCGCGGTCTCACCCCGTAGGAAGGAGTGGAGCTGCGCCTGCTCGTCGCACAAGTCGATGTCCTCTACGTCAGTCGTCGACTGAACTGCCGTCGGGCCACGAGGTGCTGGTAGAGCGGGAGCGCAAGACAATGAGTCGTCACGTAAGTCATCTGGAGCTGTAGGAACAACTGCTACGAAGACACGTGCTGCTCGTGACACACCTGTTGCTCGGCCGTCAGTTGCTGGCCGGACGTCGGCATGTGTAGGTACAGCTGCATCCGCGGCGACGTCGTGGTCATCGAAGGTGCGGTCAGTGCCGTGGTGCTCCTCGTGACCCCTGGTGCACATCCCATCATCCACCTGCTGCTGGAGGTCCGCCTGTCCCGGACGTGCATCCTGTAGAGAGCACTCGGCTGCCTCGAGACGCCTGTGTACATCCTCCACACACTCCTCGACAGCCCGTCGTGCTGGAACATCCACGGCGTAAGAACGGCTGCTGGCCTCCCGGAGCTCGACCATGAGACTCTGCACGTGCGCCTCCGCTCGAGCCACCACTGCCTCCTGCTCGTCGACCGCAGAGCGTAGGCGCTCGGGTACAGGAACTGTAGCCACCACTGTAGCTGTGTCATCGGCTGGAACCACCATGGTGCCAGCGACATCGGTCAGGGCAGCGAGGGGACAGAGGTCCGCAGCTCGCTCTGCATCCTCCATGTCGCACACGCGGACGTCTGCTGTCACCGAGGGGCCATCTCGTGCTCGTGCCACGGCTACTGCAAATACGGCAGCGCACTGGGCGTCTATGTCTGCCTCCGACCCTGCGTCTGACCACTCCACAACGGACGACTGGTCCTCATAGAGGAAGTCTGCCTCGTCCTGGCAGTCCATCACCTCCTCCTGCTGCCCAACACTATCTGCCAGAACCACCTGGGCGTCTGCTGTGGGCCGAGCATCAGCATCTGTATCACCTGCTCCTCCTGCTGCTACTCCTGGCACCATGGCAGCTGTCTCCGCGCCAGCTAATGCGGGAGCGTGCACATCATNCGAGGGGCCATCTCGTGCTCGTGCCATGGCTACTGCAAATACGGCAGCGCACTGGGCATCTATGTCTGCCTCCGACCCTGCGTCTGACCACTCCACAACGGACGACTGGTCCTCATAGAGGAAGTCTGCCTCGTCCTGGCAGTCCATCACCTCCTCCTGCTGCCCAACACTATCTGCCAGAACCACCTGGGCGTCTGCTGTGGGCCGAGCATCAGCATCTGTATCACCTGCTCCTCCTGCTGCTACTCCTGGCACCATGGCAGCTGTCTCCGCGCCAGCTAATGCGGGAGCGTGCACATCATCGGGCGCAGCTCCGGCATCGGCCGTCGTCACGTCATCCGCCAAGGCATCAACGATCACCATCTCCATCCCTGAATCTGACTCAGCATCGGACCAATCTTCCTCTGACGAAGAGTCTCCGTCACGACAGACGTCGCCCCCGGCCGAACACTCTGCTAACTGAGCGTGCTGTGTAGCGTCATCCGCCTCAACCATCCTACGCTCCACAGCAGTCGCCTCACCAATGCTAAGCTCCACCGCGGTCGTCAGCGGACAAACCATCCCCCCCACGACTGACACCTCGGTAGGAGCTGTGGGGACTCGGCAGACCAAGCCGAGGACAGGGGACGAGGGGGTCTCGTCATGTGTGACTCCTCCCACAGTCGCATTTGGTGGTGCTGCCTGTGTACGACGTGCAAGACGAGCAGCTCGTCGCCGTGCACGACGAGTGCGAGCACGAGCGGTACGGCCAGGGTCTGAGGGTCCGTTCGTCGATATGATGCTGACAGCCTCCAAGACGGAGCGGAGGGCGACGGATGTGGACGAGAGATCTGGTATGCTAGCATCGTCGGAGGAAGGGATGCAGGATCGGGAGGAAGATGAGGATGAAGTGGGAGGCGACACCTACGACGGAGTGGCAGCTCGCTCGGAAGTCACGTGGTCAAGGAGCTGCTGGACCATGCGCTTGAGGTTCCGGACCTCCATGTGTAGGGCGGCCATATCACCACGCAGAAGCGCTGTGGCATCACTCGATGACGTATCGACTGAAGGAGGTGGAGAGGATCGTACCCAAGGGGGATGCCACCCAGGAGGGCGCTGTCGGCACTGGCGCCAGCCATGCTGCCTATCTCGACAGTTATAGCACAAAAATCCCGAGGACAAGTGGGACTCGTGCCACGGCTGCATGGACCACTGTACCTGTGGTGGCTGCCACGGCTGAGGCTCAGGCACAGACCACGGCGATGACAACGCCCACGGCCACACTGCGCAGCTCATGTCGAGAGCAGAGCGTAGGTAATCTCACACACTCAACTCCGGTGGTGCAAAGCCCCACGTAGAGGGATACGAGTGCAGCAACGTCTCTCAGATGGGCTGCGATGTCGTCAGTCAAGGTAACAACCTCTGCCGTAGTGTGTTGCTACAATGTTGCACCCGTCGACGATGGCGCAACTGTCGCAATGTGCGACCTCAAGTCGCTTTCGGTGCCGCTGATGCTGCACCGGTTGCCGTCGTCAACAGACAGCTGTGGCCTCAAGCCACCTTCGCTGTTGCTACTACTACTGCGACTCTCGTGGCGGCTGCTGCTACAGCGGTTCCCGTCGTCAGCCGACGGTATTGGCCTCAAGCCACACTAAACAGTAAAATAATTAACAAAAAAAAAAAACAAAACCCCTTTTTTTTTGGGTTTTTTTTTTTTTTTTTTTTTCCCGGTTCGGCTCGACCCTCGCGGCGAGCAAACTGGAGGGGGAGGCTCGCTCCCCCCCCTTGCGTGCAGCCGGCCGGAAGCCGGGCGTCGGCCTCCCCTGCCCCTCTCAGCCGGCGGGGGGGCGGCGTCTGGCCGGCACGCGCCGGCTCAAGCGCCGGCGCTTGGCCGGCGCTGTCGCGCCCTCCGGGGGCACGACGGGCCCGATCGACCGGACCCCCCCCCCTCTTGAGCGGGGTCCCTCGCGTCGGGTCCCCCTCAGGCCCGACAACAGCAGCTGCTGCAGCAACTACTGCTGCGGTTGCTGTAGCAACTGCTGCTGCTGCTGCAGCTGCTGCCTGCAGCTGCTGTTGCTGCGGTTGCTGCTGCGGCTGCTGCTGCGGCTGCTGCGAATGCTGCTACAGCAGCTGCTGCAGCTGCTCGCCGCCGCCGCTGCTGCTATGGCTGCCGCTGCGCCTGCTGCACGCCGCTGCTGTAGCTGCTGCTGCTGTAATGCTGCTGCTGCTGCTGCAATGCTGCTGCTGTTGCTGTTGCTGCTGGCGCTGTAGCTCCCGCAATGCTGGTGCTGCTGTCGCCACGCTGCTGCTGCTGCCCGCGGCTGCTGTTGCCGCTGGTACTGCTCGCTGCCGCTGCCGCTGCTCGCTGCTGCTTCCGCTGCGAGCTGCTGCTGCTCGCAGCCGCCGATTCACGCTGGGAGCTGCTGCTGCGAGCGAGCTGCTGCTACGAGCTGCTTACCCTTTTTTTTTTGTCAGAATACTCAGCCAGAAACGACTGCTGCTGCCACCCGGTGCTGCTGCTGCTGCTGCTTGGCTTGGCTGCTGGAGCTAGTGACTGTCACAGCTCACCGGGTGAGGTGGACGGGACTGCGTGGTGATGTTGCTGCTGAAAACGGCTGCAACGAGTCCCAGGACACGGCGACGGCGGTGACTCTCACTGCTGCTGCCTGTGCTGCGTCTCTGCGGCGCAGCTCAGCGAGAGAGGTCTCGCGGCTCTGATACCATGAGATGTTTCCTGGAACCTTCCTAACCACTTGCCGCGACACTAGGCGTCAGCGCCAGGTCAGCGTGTGACAACAGTCACAAGTTAGAGACAAAACTGCAAGGGTCTGGGTTGGGACACGAACAGAGTGTCAGGAAACTGAAACTGAATATAAATGCAGAGAGAGCTGACAACTGAGCAACAATGAGCCTAAATAGTTGCTGGCCACCTAGAGTCGCTAGGGGCGGCGGTATTTTCATACCTGCTCAAACTGGCCTAAAACCACGGTTTTAGCCGTAACTCACTGCTCAGGTGTCAGAATCACCCGTTGTCTGCATCAAAACGTGTAGAACGATGAGTTCTACGCAACGGACCCACACAAGGTGGGTTTGCATCATCCAGACACGAGTAGCAAGCAAAACAAGGAAATCGGCCAAAATGGCCTGTCCACCGAGAAAACTCTAGAGCACTCGGAACTGCACTAAGAGCACCCATAAATGTACGAGTGCAGTACCGAGACATCAACGTATGCTTTCCACGACAAGAAGCACACACAAAGTGGCAGGTCTCCTCATCGCACCGGTACAGGCTGCCGGGTGCGTGGGTCTCGACCTGCGAGAAAACTCCAGCAACGGCAGACCAGCCAGTCTGGATGTAGAGACACATCATCTGCGTCACACCTGTCATGTCGTAGCTCCTGCATAAGTCCCTGGACGATCCGGAGTCCTGTCGGGTCGTCACGATCTCCAATGCGGCCACCGCTCACCATCAGCTCCGGGTACACCCGTAGCTGCCACGGCTGTGGCTCGTGACGGGTGGAAGCCACACATACCAACAGTCCGAGCCACGTGGAGCGAGACTCGCTACACCACATCTCTCGGAATGAACCGAGAGCGGCTGTTGCCGGAAAAATCTAAGAACATGATCCCAATAGGATCAGCACCCGGCAACTGAACAAGAACCACGGATCCAACCAGTCATGCAACACAATCCACATAACCCTGAAGTGTGTCACATGTTGGGAATTCAAGAGAGAGATTTGTTGGCCCATAGGCGCAAGCCTCAGGCTGCACAAAGATATCAACAGCAGAACGTGGAAAACTCCCGTCATGTTTGAAATGTGTTGTTGCATCAAGAAACCACTGTATTTGTGTTGCAAGCATGTTGGTTCACTCTGCTGTAGAGATGGGTATGTGTGGATGCCAATGGATAGTGATCATTAGAAGGTCGCCACTTGGGCACAAGCACTGTTGGTTCTGTGTCTCAAACACGTTGTAACCTCTGGTCGCATTGCACACCTCACTCGCCACTGATACAGGTGACTGAGAGAGAAGAGATGATGCTGCCAGCACTTTCGAAGTCACTGAGCCGTGGTCGTTGCCCATGGGGACAACATCCTCATTTACTCGCTCAGTGGCTCGATGTTGATTCATTCCTCCTAACTTGGTGTGAAGGTTAGGCTACCCGGGTTTAGATCCGTGGTTGGGATACTGCGGTGTGCAGTGAGGAAAACAACTAGGAGAAAACAGGTTGGGGAGTGAGCAAGGTTCGACACTCGCTTGGCGGAGGTGAGACCGCAAGCAAGAGCAAGCTTGCTTCCCGCTTGCTCTTGGCTCCCTCCCCGACGGGCAGCACATCACTGTCTCGTGACTGCCTTGCGTGACTACATACTTTGACGCCTCTCGTCACCTCCACACTGTGTTCTAAACCTGTGAAGTTTCCCCTCATTTGCCTCTTTCATTCCCTCACTACGTTCTATTACCTCCTGGAATCGAAGCTCTGTAGTGGGAGATTGAGGCGTGTTCACTCTTGAACGCGCAGTCAAAAGGAAAACTATGCAGCAGGTTGGGGCAGCAGCGTTGTTGATGCAGCGTGCGGGCTTCCACGCTAGTTGCTTAAGTCAGCTGCCCCCTCAGTCTGCTGCTCTAGAGTCTAAGTCTGGAAGCTCTGGGTTTGTTACTCAGAAACGCGCGCGCCAGAGTTAGCGCCAGAAAGCAGCTGCAAACTAATAGTAACTGATTAGGAAACAAGAATGAACAGCAATGGGGGACCCCTCCAAGTTCTAGCTCCCCCCAAGCTCTGTAGAGCTTGTTACTCAGTTCATCAGCCAATCAGAAAATAGCTTATTTCAGGCTGGCAGGTTTTCTCGGTGAGGCCTGCCAGACGGCCGACAGCCCAAAACCCGGGCGTCATCCGTTTTGCCTGAAAACTGGACCATACCATAATACCGACGCTGCGAACGCAGCCGTGCGGTCAGAATCTGCTAGAAAAATAGTAGCGAGGAGTTATGGCAGCCTGAACCCAGGCAGTGCCCACGACGGTTTATGCTGCCAAACAGGGCCAAGCAACATGCAACTGGGACCTTAGGCAGCGCATGACAACGCAGGCACGATAGTACGCGCTGGACGCATGCAGACAACGACTGTGGTGGCAGTGACTACCGGCACCGCGTCCGCCGAGGAGGCCTGCCGATGGAGCTGAACACGTCGCCGGAGAGAGGAGGCTCCAGCGAACAGCAAGACGACCTCAGCGTGCGTCGGCTCCACCGGACGACACTCCATCAGCGTTGAGTCTCGCCGTCAGTCATCTGCACACCAATGTACACAAGCCGGGCGGACACAACAGAGCACAATGAGCGCAAAAACCAACACTCCCCCATGACTCACAGGCGTAGTGCACATGGGCGGGCAGAGACCCGGTCAACAAACAGACTCGCCCAGGACACGCAGAAGTGCAAGGCAGAGACAAAGAAAGCAAGTCACGGACGCACGCCGACTGAACTCACAGCCTTCTTAAACGAGTCCCGCTTCAGTGCCTTGGTCAGGAAGTCAGCCAGCTACCGTGCTGTCTCAACCCACACGATGTTGATGCTGCCGTCGTGCAACAACGAACGCACATAGTGATACTTAACATTGATGTGCTTTGTGCGAGTGCGATACACACCGTCATTGTCTGCAATGGCCATGGCACTCTCATTGTCACAATGCAAGGTGATGGATGCGACAGACTGACGCAACTCGGACATCAAACGACGCAACCACACACTCTCACACGCGCCTGAGCCAAGGGCCACGTACTCAGCCTCAGCAGTGATGCAAGCAATGCACCCCTGCTTGCCACTGCGCCAGGATACAACTGTGCCCCCGACCAGAAAGATCCACCCAGTGCGACTCTTACCATCTGGACTGCCGGCCCAGTCACTGTCGGTGTAGCCCACTACAACGACGGACGGCTGACGACGGAACATGACGCCTCGCCGAGGGGTCGAGACGACATAGCGCAGTACTCGGATCGCGGCCTCAAAGTGGAGGTGACGCGACTCCTGAGAGAACTGGGCCAGGAGGTTAACGGCGAACGCGATGTTTGGACGCGTCGTCGTCGCCAGGAACATCAGTGACCCTATGACCCGCAGATACGTGGTCACATCAACTGGCTCCCCCACAACAGCTGGGTCAGGACTTTTCAGCTTCACCTGACCATCGGGTGACATGGGTGATGATGCGCTAGGCACGAGGGGTAGGTCCTCAGCGAAGCGAGTGGACAGGGTCTACACATAGGCAGCCTGGTGAACGTACAGAACGCCCTGTGAGCGATCATGCTCGAGCTCCATGCCCAGGAAGACTCGAGCAGACCCGAGATCCTTCATGCGGTAGGCAGTGTACAGCAAGTCCTTGACACGCTGGATGGCAGCCGTGTCTGGTGACGCAATGAGGAGATCGTCGACGTAGACCAGAACTGCAGCGAGGGTCTGACCCCGTGGGCTGATGAACAGGGCGGGGTCAGCGGTGCTGCGCTGGAGGCCACCACGGAGAAGCGTGCTGCTGATCTCCTGGTTCCAGCACCGAGGTGACTGCTTCAGGCCATAGAGGGCCTTCCGCAGCCGCCAAACTCTCCCAGTGCCGTCGTCAAAGCCTGGGGGCTGCACCATGTAGAGCTCCTCACCCTCAAGTGAGCCATGGAGGAACGCGTTGCTCATGTCCATCTGATGTAGTTCCCATCCATGCTGGGCAACCAGGCTGAAGAGTGCCCGGCTAGTGGAGAACCGACCGACTGGGGCAAAGATCTGGTCGTAATCGACCCCAGGGACCTGAGCAAACCCCTTTTCAGTGAGGCGGGCCTTGTACTTGTCCAAGGACCCGTCAGGCTTCCACTTGCGCCGAAAGACCCACTTGGCATCAATGGCCTTCCGACCTGGAGGGAGGTCGACGAGGTCATACACGTGGTGCTGGCGGATGGCAGCGAGCTCCTCAACGTAGGCAGCATCCCAATGTGTGGCCTCAGGAGAGGCTCGTGCCTCGCGCAGGGTAGTTGGGTCCTCTGGGCGTGCTGTGGACCAAACTGAGAGGGCGTGTGCCTCACGAGCTCCAGGTGGGATCCGGGCGAGTGTAGCCACGACAGCATGCCGATGCTCGTGATGAAGCATGGCGTAGCCTAGTGCAGAGCCAGGGTGAAGGTCTGCGATGATGGCCGAGGTGGTCAGGCGGAGAGCCTTCGTGCCATGGTCCCCACTCACGACTGTGGGAGTGGAGGAGACACGTGGGGCCACAGGGAGTCGAGGTGCCATGGGACGCGGTGCGGCGGTCTGCGCGCTCACTGTCGGCCGAGGTCGGAGGCTGCCCTTGGGCCACGTGTGTAGTGCGATCGGGCAGAAGACGGTACTGGGTTCGACTGGCCAACGGAGGCGGACGGGGCTACTGGCTTGGAGGAGCTAGCGGACGCGATTGGGGCTGTCGGCCCGGAGGAGCCAGCGGACACGACAGGCGCTGTTGGCTCAGAGGGGCCAGCGGACACGACTGGGGCTGCTGGCCCGGAGGGGTCAGCGGACACGACAGGCGTAGCTGGCTCAGAGGGGCCAGTGGACGCAGCTGGGATTGCTGGCCCGGAGGGGCCAGCGGACATGACTGGGGTTGCCAGCCTGGAGGGGCCAGCGGACACGACAGGCGCTGCTGGCTCAGAGGGGCCAGCGGACGCGGCTGGGACTGCTGGCCCGGAGGGGCCAGCGGACGCCACTCGGGCTGTTGGCCCGGGAGGGCCAGAGGACGCGACAGGCGCTACCTGCTCAGAGGGACGGAGTGATGTGTCACCCGGAGGCGACGGGACGGAGGACGGACTCACCACTCCCCCACGCGACGGGAGGGACACAGACGAGCCGGAGCGTATGAGGTCGTGGGGGAATAGATCCTTGAAGAACAGGGCATCGCGCGACTCGACGATGCAGTGTCAGGATGGGTCCCAGAAGCGCCAGGCCTTGGACTGACGAGACACACCTAGGAAGGTGCAGGGGCGTCCGCGGGGGGTAAGCTTGCCGCCCTGCTGGGGGGCGGGCAGCCACACAATGGCCATGCAATCCCAGACGCGAGCCGGGCGGAGGTCAGCGCGTCGACCGCACCAGTGCTGGTATGGTGTGGACTGGCGGGGAAGGGGACCGTGGGGAACCCAGTTCCAAGCCCAGGTCATGTAGGACATGGCTTCAAAATAGAAGCCATCGGAGAGACCTGACTCGACCCGCATGGTGCGGACGGCATCGGCCATGGTGCGGTTCCACCGCTCGGACACGCCGTTCTGGGCGCGTGTGTAGGGCGCAGACGTCTCATGGTGGATCCCGCGGGAGGCGAGAAAGGTCGTGGCCTCACCCATGTACTCTCCGCCACGATCGGAGCGAAAGCGGCGGAGGGGGCGGCCACACTCGCGTTCCGCGAGGACGAGCCAGTCCTGAATGGCTCGGGCGACATCGCTCTTCTGTCGGAGGCAGAAGACCNGTAGGACATGGCTTCAAAATAGAAGCCATCGGAGAGACCTGACTCGACCCGCATGGTGCGGACGGCATCGGCCATGGTGCGGTTCCACCGCTCGGACACGCCGTTCTGGGCGGGTGTGTAGGGCGCAGACGTCTCATGGTGGATCCCGCGGGAGGCGAGAAAGGTCGTGGCCTCACCCATGTACTCTCCGCCGCGATCGGAGCGAAAGCGGCGGAGGGGGCGGCCACACTCGCGTTCCGCGAGGACGAGCCAGTCCTGAATGGCTCGGGCGACATCGCTCTTCTGTCGGAGGCAGAAGACCTAGCGGTACCGAGAATAGTCATTCGTAAGGGTGAGGACATAGCGGCCATGGTCTCCGACGGACTCGGTGGGGAGAGGACCCATGACGTCCGAGTGGACAAGGTCAAGGGGGGCGGATGCACGGGAGGAGGACAAGGGGTATGTGGACCGGTGCATCTTCCCCTGAGCGCAGTCAATACACTCAGTGGGGCACGGGAGAGGGAAAGTCTCCGGGTCAAGGCCCTGGGCCGGCTGGGTGCGAAGCATGCTCTCTACGGCGGCCAAGTGGACGTGGCAAAGGCGGCGGTGCAAGAGGCGAGTGTGCTGAGGAGAAATTGTACTGGTGACAAACACATGGCCTGTGGCGGCCGACGAGGAGGAGACGGGAGGAGAGAAGGAGAGGCGAGGAACATGCCACAGGTTGCCACGGGCGGTGGCGTGCAGGACGACAAGACCAAACGGACGCAACGACACAGTGCCAACACCACGCGAGTGCACAACATCCATGCGCATGCGGTCAAGGGCAGTCACGGATAGGAGGCTGAGCTCGAGACCAGGGACGAAGAGGACATCGGTCAGAAAGACATCACTGGCTGGACCACGGAAACGAACGACGCCAACACCACGGACAGGCAACACCTGTCCGGAGCCCGTGCGGACACCGGAGACATCGCCTATAGGACCAAGCATACTGAAGGCATCAAGAGAGGCCATCATGTGATGCGTGGCCCCGGAGTCGATGATCCGGGTCTCAGCAGGGTCCTGGACCGGGGTCGCCAGATCGCTAACGGTCACATGGCAGCAGGCGAGGGATGCGGATGCAGTAGACGTAGGCGCGAAACGGGACTGCCAATCGTCAAGCCAAGCAATGTTGTCAAGGAGAGGAATGGAGGAGGCCACTGGCGACGACCAGGCAGGAGAGGAAATGGGACACGACGGCAGCTCAGTCTCAGTCATGCAGGGCTGGGCAGGAGGGCAGGAAGTGACGCAACTCGCACTTCCCTGGGGAGGAGGGCGAGGCAGGCCGAGCTGGAGCGCGATGAACTGCTCCAGCTGTCGCTCACGGGAGGTGGGCCGGGGAGTGTAGACAGAGTGCGGAGTGACGGTGCCGGAGCCCGGGTAGTAGGGGAACTGAGCCGACGTAGGGAGCGGAGGCGCCGACGGCTGTGGTTTGTGCGGCAGCGGCGTCGGTGTCTGCGGAACTGGTGAGGCGACCGGAGTGGCGGAGCTGCTGGGCGAGGCCGAGGCGTCGGAGCCGGCGACAGCGATGGCGGCGGAGGCGAGACGGCGCTCCCGCTGGCGACGCATGGTGGCGATGACGCGCGCCTCGTCGGTCGGTAGAGGGCACGTGTACCACCCGTGCCCAGGCTGGCCACAGTTGTGGCAGACCAAGCCACCACTGCCGAACCCGGTCGACGGCTGCGGCTGCTGCTGCTGCTGACCCTTGCCCTTCTTGCTCCGACGCTTCTTCTTCCCCGTCGACAAAGAGCTGGCGGAGGAGCTGGCGGAGGAGCTGGCGTAGGAGCTGGCGAAGGTGGCCGCGGTGGAAGAGGCGATGGCCACAGAGGCGAGGGCCTCCGTGTGATGGAGGTGGGACTCCTGGCGAGCTTCCTCAATGCGGAGGAAGAGCTCGTATGCCCAGGGCATGAGGGTGCCCTGGGCTGCCATGGTGGACAGGACGTCCTGGGGGTAGTGCACGGAGACGTCCGCGTACGCGCTAGTGGCGCCGCGCTTGATGGTGAGGAGCGCGGACAAGGGGGGTGGAGCAGATGTGCCAAGACGACGTAGGATGTCCTCCGCCCGCTGCCAGTAGGTAGTGACCGTCTCGGTCTCCCCCATGTG
>SZWC01008370.1:15264-50544 GCA_023375785.1 Penium margaritaceum | reverse complement strand
CTAATTTCAGGCTGGCAGGTTTTCTCGGTGAGGCCTGCCAGACGGCCGACAGCCCAAAACCCGGGCGTCGTCCGTTTTGCCTGAAAACTGGACCATACCATAATACCGACGCTGCGAACGCAGCCGTGCGGTCAGAATCTGCTAGAGAAACAGTAGCGAGGAGTTATAGAAGCCTGAATCCAGGCAGTGCCCACGACGGTTTATGCTGCCAAACAGGGCCAAGCAACATGCAACTGGGACCCTAGGCAGCGCATGACGACGCAGGCACGACAGTACACGCTGGACGCATGCAGACAGCGACTGCAGTGGCAGTGACTGCCGGCAGCGCGACTGCCGAGGAGGCCTGCCGATGGAGCTGAACACGTCGCCGGAGAGAGGGGACTCCAGCGAACTGCAAGACGACCTCAGCGTGCGTCGGCTCCACCGGACGACACTCCATCAGCGTCGAGTCTCGCCGTCAGTCATCTGCACGCCGATGTACACAAGCCGGGAGGACACAACAGAGCACAATGAGCGCAAAAACCAACACTCCCCCATGACTCACAGGCGTAGTGCACATGGGCGGGCAGAGACACGGTCAACANCAGTGGCAGTGACTGCCGGCAGCGCGACTGCCGAGGAGGCCTGCCGATGGAGCTGAACACGTCGCCGGAGAGAGGGGACTCCAGCGAACTGCAAGACGACCTCAGCGTGCGTCGGCTCCACCGGACGACACTCCATCAGCGTCGAGTCTCGCCGTCAGTCATCTGCACGCCGATGTACACAAGCCGGGAGGACACAACAGAGCACAATGAGCACAAAAACCAACACGGTCTTGGCCGTGGGGGTTAATCATCGGCATTGTCTTCAGTCGCGCTGATGATCTCTTTGCCTCAGTCAAGACTTGATTCTTCATTCCAACCAGGGAAACCGGCTGCCGTAGTCCACGTCGTAGTGACCATGCAGGGCTGCATTGTGGCGGCGACAATGCATGGGCAAACCTGTGGGCGTTGACATACCCAGGGGCTGCGGTCCCATCCGTTGCCTACACACTTACCCCCTGCCGCTTTCGGCTGCCACAGCTTTCTTTCTCAAGCACAGCGGCAATGACGAGTGGAAGCCACACAAACCAACACTCTTCCTTGTTGACATAGCCGTCAATGCCAGAACAAATGAACGAAAGCAAGGAAGAGTAGCATATATCGTGCTAGAATTTGCACATGTCAACCACACACACAAACATCTACTGTCCATCCAAGCATAGAGTCTAGGCCCGAGGTCCTTCTAGAGCATGATGAAGGTCAAAAGGTCTCCTCATGACACAGAAGCATTCTACCAAGTGTCTGGGTCTCGACCATCCGAGGAGTCATGCACATCATACACAAGTCAGGCAAAAAGAGGGTATCCTCGTGACACTGGCGGTACCAATGCCCGAATCTTGACCGCTACGAGCAATCTAACAGGTGTCCGTATGCGGGCCACAATAGCATCATCAACCAACACACATGATCTTAGGGGGATCTCCTCGTAACACGGGTGCAGCTAGAAATCCTAGGCAGCAGGTTGGGGCAGTAGTGTTGTTGATGCAGCGTGCGGGCTTCCACGCTCGTTGCTTAAGTCTGCTACCCCCTCAGTCTGCTGCTCTAGAGTCTAAGTCTGGAAGCTCTAGGTTTGTTACTTAGAAACGCGCACGCCAGTGTTAGCGCTAGAAAGCAGCTGAAAACTGAAAATGACTGATTTGTAATGAAGAATAAGCAACAATGGGAGACCCCTCCAAGTTCTAGCTCCCCCCCACTAGTGTAGAATTTGTTACTCAACTAACCAGCCAATCAGAAAACACTCCTGGACCTGTTTTCTGGCAGGCAGGGTTTTCTCGGTGAGCCGTGCCAGACGCCCAACAGCCTTAAACACGGGCGTCGTCCGTTTTGCCAGAAAACTGGACCATAGCATAATACTGACGCTGCGAAAGCAGTCTTGCAGTCAGAATCAGCTAGAAAAACAGCAACAAAGAGTTATGGCTGCCCAAACCCAGGCAATGTATAGGATAGTCAATGATGCCAAACATGGCCACACAGCAGCAGACATGGACCCTAGGTACAGCATGATGCTACAAATGCAACGCCACGACCAGTGACAGCGTTGGGTACATGCACATAGCATCTGCAGTGGCAGTGACCGCCGCCGGCCCGACCGCCGAGGAGGCCTGTCGATGGAGCTGAGCACGTCGCCGGAGGGAGGAGGCTCCAGCGAACGGTGAGTGGGCCTCAGCGTACGTCGGCTCCACCGAGCGACACTCCAGCAGCGTCGAGTCTCGCCGTCAGTCATCTGCATGCCGATGTACACAAGCCGGGAGGACACAATAGAGTACAATGAGAGATGCACAAAAACCAACACTCCCCTATGACTCACAAGCGTAGTGCACATGTGCGCGCAGAGACAAAGTGAACAACCAGACTCCCCCAGGCCACGCAGAAACCCATGCAGGGACAAAGAGAGCCACTCACGGACGCAAGTTGACCAAACTCACAGCCTTCTTGAACGATTTGTGCTTCAGTGCATTGGTCAAGAAGTCAGCCAACTGCCGTGCTGTCTCAACCCACACGATACTGATGCTACCGTCATGCAACAACGAACGTGCATAGTGATACTCAACGTTGATGTACTTTGTGCGTGTGTGATGCACGCCGTCATTGTCGGCGATGGCCATGGCTTTCTCATTGTCACAATGCAATGTGATGGATGCGACTGACTGACATAATTCGGACAATTGACGACAGAACCACACACTGTCACACGCGCCTGAGCCAAGAACAACGTACTCGGCCTCAGTAGTGCTGCGTGCAATGCCTGTGTAAATCTTACCGTCCGGACTGCTAGCTCAGTCACTGTCGGTGTAGCCTACCATGAGAACAGATGGTTGGCGGCGGAACATGAGACCTCGCCGAGGAGTAGAGACGACATAGCATGGTACTCGGATCGCGGCCTGGAAGTCGAGGTGACGCGGCTCCTGGTAAAACTAGGCTAGGAGGTTGACTGCGAACGCGATGTCTGGACACGGCGTCGTCGCCAGGAACATCAGTGACTTGATGACTCGCAGGTACGTGGTCACGTCAACTGGCTCCCCCACAACAGCTAGGTCAGGACTCTTTAGCTTCACCTCGCCATCAGGTGACATGGGTGAAGATGCGCTCGGCACGAGTGGCAGGTCCTCCGCAAAGCGGGTGGAGAGAGTCTGCACATAGGTGGCCTGGTGGATGTGCAGGTCGCCCTGGGAGCAATCATGCTCGAGCTCCATACCCATGAAGACTCTCGCAGATCCGAGATCCTTCATCTGATAGGCGGCGTGCAACAAGTCCTTGACACGCTGGATGACAGCCGTGTCTGGCAACGTAATGAGGAGATTGTCGACGTAAACCAGAACATCAACAAAAGTCTGGCCTCGCGGATTGACAAACAGTATAGGGTCAGCAGTGCTTCGCTGGAGCTTGTCGCAAAGCAGCGTGCTACTGATCTCTTGGTTCCAGCACCGAGGCGACTGCTTCAGGCCATAGAGGGCCTTCCGCAGCCGCCGGACTCTCCCAATACCATCGTTGAAGCCTGGAGGCTGCACAATGTAGAGCTCCTCACCCTCGAGTGAGCCATGAAGAAAGGCGTTGCTCACATCCATCCGATGCAGCTCCCACCAATGCTGGACGACAAGGCTGAATATCGCTCGGCTAGTGGAGAACCGGCCAACTTGGGCAAAGATGTGGTCATAATCGACCCCAGGAATCTGGGCAAACACCTTGGCTGTAAGGCGGGCCTTATACTTGTCCAAGGACCCGTCGAGCTTCCACTTGTGCCGAAAGACCCACTTGGCGCCGATGTCCTTCTGTCCTGGGGGAAGGTCGATGAGGTCATGCACGTGGTGGTGTCGAATGGTAGCGAGCTCATCGGTGCATGCAGCGTCCTAGTGTGCGGCCTCAAGAGAGGCTTGTGCCTCGTGCAAGGTGGCTGGGTCCTCCGAGCGTGTTGTGGAGCACACTGGGAGAACATGTGCATCTCAAGCCACTGGTGGGATGCACGCGAGTGCAGCCATGATAGCGTGCCGATGCTCGTGATGAAGCATGGAGTAGCCCAGTGTGGAACCCGGGTGAAGGTCTGCAATTATGGCCAATGTGGTCAAGCCGAGGACCTTGGTGCCAAGATCCCCACTCACGACAGTGGGAGTGGAGGAGACACGTGGAGCCACAAGGGGTCGAGGTGCCACGGAGCGCGGTGCGACAGTCTGCGCGCTCACCGACAGCCTGGGTCAGAGTCTCCCGCCTAGGCCATGTGTGTAGCGTGGCAGGGCAGGCTCTGAGTCCGACGGGCCAACGGAGGCGGGCGTGGCTACTGGCCCGGAGGGGCTGGCGGATGCAACCGGGGCTTATGACCCAGAGGAGTTAGCGGGTGCAACTGGGGCTGCTGGCCCAGAGGGGCTAGTGGACGCGACTTGGGCTACTGGCCCGGAGGGACCAGTGGACGCGACTGGAGCTGTTGGCCCGGTAGGACCTGTGGACGCAAGTGGAACTGCTGGCTCGGAGGGGCCAATGGACGCGACTGGGGCTGCCGGCCCGGAGGGACCAGTGGACACGACTGGAGCTGCTGGTCCAGAGGGACCAGTGGACGCGACTAGAACTGCCGGCCCGGAGGGACCAGTGACACGACCCGAGCTGCTGGCCCGGAGGGACCAGTGGACGCGACTGGGGTTGCCGGCCCGGAGGGACCAATGGACGCGACTGGACCTGTTGGCCCAAAGGGACCAGTGGATGCAACTGGGACTGTCGGCTCCGAGGGACTGAGGGATGTGTCACCCCGAATTGGCAAGACGGAAGACGGACTCACCACTCCCCCACGCGACGGGATAGACACGGACAAGCCGGAGTGAATGAGGTTGCGAGGGAACACGTCCTTGAAGAAGAGAGCATCGCGAGACTCGACAATGCAGTACCATGGTACGCATCCACCGTTTGGAGACACCGTTTTGAGCGGGCGTGTAGGGCATGGATGTCTCATGGTGGATTCCGCGGGAGGCGAAAAAGACCATGGTCTCACTCATGTGCTCACCACCACAATTGGAGCGAAAGCAGTGAAGAGAGTGGCCACACTCGCGCTCCGCAAGGACAAGCCAGTCCTGAATGGCTCGGGCGACATCGCTCTTCTGTCGAAGGCAGAAGACCCAGCAGTAGCGAGAATAGTCATCAGTGAGGGTGAGGACATAGCGGCCATGCTCGCCGATGGAGTCGGTGGGGAGAGGGCCCATGACATCGGAATGGACGAGGTCGAGAGGGGTGGATGCACGGGAGTTAGACAAGGGGTACGTGGACCGGTGCATCTTCCCATGAACGCAATCAATGCACTCAGTGGGGCATAGGAGAGGGAAAGTCTTCGGGTCAAGGCCCTTGGCCGGCTAGGTGCGGAGCATGCTGTCTACGGCGGCAGACTGGACGTGGCAAAGGCGGCGGTGCAAGAGGCGGGTGTGTTGAGGAGAGAACGTGCTGGTGACAAACACATGGCCTGTGGCGGTCAACGGGGAGGAGACGGAAGGAGAGGAGGAGAGGCGCGGTACATGCCAGAGGTTTCCACGGGCGGTGGCGTGTAGTACTACAAAACTAGACGGACGCAACGACACAGTACCAACATCTCGCGAGTGCACAACGTCCATGCTCATGCGGTCAAGGGAAGTGATGGAAAGGAGGCTGAGCTCGTATGCCCAGGGCATGAGGGTGCCCTGGGCTGCCATGGTGGAGAGGACGTTGTCAGAGTAGTGTACAAAGACTTCTGCGTACGCATCAGTAGCATCGTGCTTAATGGTGAGGAGGGGGGCCAGAGGGGATGGGGCAGAGGTGCGGAGGCGATGAAGGATTTCATCCGCCCGCTGCAAGTAGGCAGTGACCGTCTCGGTCTCCCCCATGTGTAGGGAGTTGAACTCCCGCAGCAGGCGGCTGGTCTTAGCCTCGCTAGACAGGCGATGAGGACGAGTGAGGACGTGCCACGCGGTTGTAGGGTCTGGGGTGGCGCCAACGGCAAAGTCGCCGAGGAAGGGCTCTAGGGTGATGTGGGAAGCCCAAGGGGCGACAAGGACTAGAGCACGTAGTCGGCCAGGGTGGGGTCATACGAGAGGGTGTAGTATGCCCACAGGCCCTCACCCTGCGTCCAGATCCACAAGCTGAGTTCCCAGCTCCGGAATTACTCGCCGGCCTGAAGCGGCGTTGGCGACGTCTCAAAGTCCTTCTGCCTGTGGCCGGCATTCAAAATGGGGCCAAGGACGGAGGTCACCGTCTGCCACTGGCGCTAAGTCTGTTGCTGCGCTTGGTAGTGCGTGGCAGCAGACACAACAAGGCTGGCGTGCAAGGGAGGGATGAATGGTGGCGGCACACTAGTGGCAGTCTGGGAGGCCAATGGCTGAAGCGCTGCAAGCTGCTGCGTCAAGGCAACGAGCTGTTGCTGAAGAGCAGCCAGGGTGTGTGGGTTGCCGCCAAGAACGCCAGAGGACTACTGCTGCTGTTACTACTAATGCTGCTACTGCCGCTGCTGCTGCTGCTGCTGCCGTTGCTGTTACTACTGCTGTTGTTGTTAGTGCTATTGCTACTACTGCTACTACTGCTACTGCTGCTGCTGCTACAACCGCTGCAAGAAAGAGTGGCTGGGGGTCCCTCCAACAGAGGAGGAACCCTCCCCGTTGGGGTTGCCAGCCATAACTTGGTACCCCTTGGTTCTCTTTTTTGTTGCTGATGTCAGCAGTGACGTCACCTTAGGGCGGTTGATGTTAGCAACTGTCGCCGCGTTATCTGCATGGCTACTGTTGTGGATGACTCCTTGCCCATCCTTTGTTTTTCTTCCCCATCCCCTTTTTTTGTGTTGATGACGTTAGCAATGACATCAGCAATGAAGTCACCAACGGGATGCTGACGTCAGTAGCAGTGGTTGTTGGGGCCGCTGCTACAACTACTATTGTAGCTGCTACTGTTGCAACTGCTACTGCTGCTGCTACTACTGCTGTTGCAACAGCTGCTGCTGCTACTACTACTGCTATTACTGCTTCTACTGTTGCTACTACTACTATAGTTGGAGCAGCAACTGTTGTTGCTGCTGTTGCGGGCTGTTGCAGTAGCTATGGCAGCTGCTGCAGCCACGACAGAGAAACTGGTGGGATGGGGGATTTTTTTCCTCTTTCTTTTCCTTTTTTCCTTTCGTCTGTCCCAACGGGCTCCGCTGCTCGCTATGGGAAGCGGGCAGCGAGCCCGTTATCTGCTGTGAGCAGGGGGCTCGCTGCCCACAGCCCGTCGCTTGTAGCAAGCTTTGGGCTGCGGGTAGCAGCAGCCGCTGCTGGCTGCTGCCGGTAACTGCTCGCTGCTACTACTGCTGTAGCTGGCTGCTCCTGAGGCTTGTTACTACGGCTGCTGCAGCCTGCTGCTGCTACAGTTGCTGCTCGCTAGCGCTAGTGCACGCTACTGGTACTACTGCTTGCTACCGTTGCTCTTGCTGTTACTGTGGGTTGCTGCTGCTGGCTGACGCTGCTGCTTGCTGCTGCGGACTGCTGCTGCTACGTGTTGCTGCTGCTACGTGCTGCTGTGAGCTACTACTATTGCCCACTGCTGCTGTTGCACGTAGTTGCTTCTGGCTGCTACTACCACTGCTCACTACCGTTGCCTACGGCTGCCGCTACTGCAGGCTGCGGTTGCCGCTACTACAGGCTGCTGCTGCTGCTTGCTGGTGCCAGTCACTACACCTGGGTGATGTTGCAGCGTGCCTCGTGGCCTGCAGGTGTCGGACGCGGCCTGCCGCTCACCTCCTGGCATCACGCGTGGGGATCAGTGCTGCCGAAAACATTTTGGCAGCATTTCCCCTCGCCGAGTGGCAGTGGGAAAAAATCTGACGCCGCCACCAGGCGGGTCAATGCTGCCAGGAAAAATCAGACAGCATTTCCCCTACACTGGCACGCATGGGGGTCCGCCGGCGTTGTCTGGCACCTGTACACCAGTCTTCTGCTACTGGTGCTACATTCTGTCTCTGATACCAAGCTAGAAATCCTAGGCAGCAGGTTGGGGCAGCAGCGTTGTTGATACAGCGTGCGGGCTTCCATGCTTGTTGCTTAAGTCTGCTGCCCCCTCAGTCTGCTGCTCTAGAGTCTAAGTGTGGAAGCTCTGTGCTTGTTACTCGGAAATGCGCATGCCAGTGTTTGCGCCAGAAAGCAGCTGAATACTTGAAGTGTCTGATTTGGAATGAAGAATAAGCAACAATGGGAGACCCCTCCAAGTTCTAGCTCCCACCCACTAGTGTAGAACTTGTTACTCAGCTAACCAGCCAATCAGAAAATAGTCCTAGACCTATTTTCTGGCAGGCATGGTTTTCTCGGTGAGCCCTGCTAGACGCCCAACAACCCAAAACCTGGACGTCGTCCGTTTTGCCTGAAAACTGGACCATACCATAATACTGATGGTGCAAACGTAGTCGTGCGGTCAGAATTAGCTAGAAAAATAGCAGCAAAGAGTTATGGCTGCCCGAACCCAGGCAGTGCCTACAATAGTCAGTGATGCCAAACAGGGCAACACAGCAGGAGACATGTACCCTAGGCACAGCATGATGCTGCAGATGCAACACCATGACCAGAGACAGCATTGAGTGCATGCGGAGAGCATCTTCAGTGGTAGTGACCGCCGGCGGCCCGACCGCTGAGGAGGCCTGTCGATGGAGTTGAGCACGTCGCCGGAGGGAGGAGACTCCAGCCAATGGTGAGTGGGCCTCAGCGTGCGCTGGCTCCACCGAGTGACACTCCAGCAACGTCGAGTCTCGCCGTCAGTCATCTGCACGCCGATGTACACAAGCCGGGAGGACACAACAGAGTACAATGAGAGATGCACGAAAACCAATTGGTGCTACTCACCACATGTCCGGGTCTCAACCACTATGATAAATCTAGCTCGCATGCACATGCCACACGTAGTATAGCGACACACCAAGATACACGATCACATGGTCTCCACATGATACTAGTACAACCCACCAAGTGTCCGGGTCTTGACCAACAAAATGCTACCATCCACATGTAGCTGTGCAGGAACGTAGCATGAGCCACATGCCGGCTGCTGTAGTATGCTCATAACAGAGCATGGACCCCTCGCCATGCATATCCCATGATGTCACGTCAGTTCAAGGTCCACACAACACTCCCCTTGGGTAGATGAACCTGGCGGCGATGTCCTCAATGGAGCTGATGATATCGCAGCTGAATAGATCCCGGGCAATAAATCATGTGGTTTCCCATCACAGAAGGATAGCTCCTCCTATCACGCACGAGTCTACTCTTACCCTCAACGACTACGTGATGTCTTTGGCTACGCCTCCTCATGTCGCCCCTGCACCACCTGGAGTGTACCAGCCCTCAAGTCACTACCAAGGGTCCCAACTCACAGTCTCTCCTCTCTCCGCTTTGTCGCGATGCGTCTGTGTACGCCGGAGGAAAAGGAATGGGCGAGCAACACGCAGGCATGGATGAAATGGCAGAGCTGGCATCCGAGGCGATACAGAGCACCCTGAAGTATAAGGGTGTACCGCCACAAGAGGAGGAGGGCTGGAATGATGAACCAGACCATCATACATGCACGGAGATGACGATGGAGCACCTGAAGTGGGTGGACAAAGGTGCATGATGGAAACATCTGAAGAAAGAGGAGCGATGATGGATTCAAAAAGAACGAGGATAGCGGAAACTGAAGGCATGCTCACCTCTCCTGTGGTAGTGTCTCCATCGGGCGTCATACTGAGAGTTGATACAGGATCCTCCCCATGTATGGGTGAGCGAGATCCTTGTAGTGGAAAGCTCGTGTTGATAGTACTGGTGCTCTGACATTTGCTCACATGCTACCATCACCTCCCACTGCAGCATCACTACACGCTCCTATAGGTCAGCGTAATCTGCCTCGGACATGTGGAGGTGGCCCATGTCTGCCTCGCGTAGGATCAACTGTGCCTCGCTTGATGCTCCACATGCATACTACATAACTCGTGAGTACAACTCTATCTGCGTCTCTGCTGATGAAGGAGATGGAGATGGTGCCGATGCATCCACCTGGGGGGTCAACCAAACTCAGAATGTGCTGAGATGCTGCACACTCGGATCTAGATAAAGATGACGCATCCCCACCACAGCTTGTGTTTGTCATACGGGGGGTGAGTGGTTGCATGCCTAGAGAGAAGGAGAAGGTAGAGTCGTCGGATTCCGCAAAGTACGTGGAAATGTCGTCTGTACAAGTACTGCCACTCTCAACATCAATGTGATTAGCAGGGTCACCAAGAGATGAACACGCGAGGGCACAACTCAGCTCCTGCGGACGAGTCGACTCCATTCATGGAGTCGACTGCATGGTCGGATCTGCAACATTGTACTCAAATGCGGGCGTAGTGAACACAGCTCTGCAGGGCTCTGGCTCAACAATGCCCGCTAAGGCGACAAGCAAGTGCAGCTAGCGCTCGTGGACTATCTCGCCGAGAAGACTGGTTGCTTTCACCCGCTAGATGATGGGGTGAGGCCCATCATCTGAATTTTTCATGTGTATCGCTACTGCGTTGTATGTGCTAGATCCTACAGGCTCGAGGAACATGGGCGACTCCTAACGCTGAAGCTGATCCACAGGTAGCACCGATGACAAAGTCGAGCCTGCAGTGTCTGCTTCAGCACATGTCCCACTGACATCTCTCAGTAAAGCTACTCTCAAGAATGCCTCAACCTTTAAAAGACCAGCTAGTCCCCTCTGCTCCTGCACTGCAATTGCTGCCGAGCTGGTGTGAGCCTTGTGCACCAATGCCCCCGGAAGTCCATAAGGGGCATCCTGAGCTGTACGGGACTCCTGTGCTATCGTCGGGCTGCCACCGATTAGAGTCATGAGTGGCACCATCTAGAGACGTGAGGCCTGCACTCCTCTTGATACAACCTACTGCTACAGAAAGTCCGGCTCCTGTCCCAGTGTGGATGTCGACCTCGATGACACACATGTCTCATGCAGTGTAACCTTCGTCGTGGTGGTGTGATCCTACTGCACAAACTCCGCCAAAAGTCCAGCAGACACATCCCGATCCGTATGGGACTCTTGTGCCACCGTCGGCCTGCCAATGGTCGGAGTCGCGAGTGGCACTGCCCAGGGACCTGGGGCCTACACTCCTCATGATGCAACCTGCTGCTGTAGAATTTCTGGCTCTTGCCCCATCGTGGATGTCGACCTCGATGACACGTATGTCTCATGCACTATAACCTCCGCCGAGTTGGTGTGAGCCTGCTGCACATAATCCCCCAAAATTCTGGTAGATGCATCTCGATCCGTACGCAAATCCTGTGCCACCATTGGGCTACCACCGGTCGGAGTCACGAGTGGCACCACCCAAGGACTCCGGGCCTGCACTTCTCATGCAACCTGCTGCTCTGGAAGGTCTGGATCCAGCCCGGACGTGGAAGTTGAGCTTGATGACAGGCAATACTCCACAATCAACGCCATGTTGGGATCAGACTCCACATCATGTACTGCCACCGTATCATCTGCATCTACCTGAGCTAATGGTGGGGCACTCCAGTTTGGGAAGAGTGCGGATCCTATCGCTGCGATCACCGGATGTAATGCATGGTGACGACACTCCCCCTCGACAAGTACAACGGAAGCCAAGGAGGTGGATGATGTGTCAAGACCGGCCCGGGCACGGCGTGCGGAGCGCTGATGCTAACGTCGCGTGTACACACGAATGGAGCGTCTACATGAGGACATGTCATCTCGAGGTGGCGTCATGGTAGCAGGAGAGTGGAGAATCAAGAGGATGGTGGCAGCCTTTGACTGGTCAGCAGATGGATCTTAAGGGACATCATTGGATGAGAAAGAAAGAAAGGATGAAGGAGATATGATTAAGGAGGCTGTCAACGAACTAGTAGCACAAGCACGCTCGGTGACAACAAGGTCACAAAGCTGTACCATGACTCTCGGCAAATATGGTCCCCAGAGGTCTACCTATGGGATCCACCAACATTGGCAGATCCGCATGCTGTGGAGGATGCATGCTCGGACGAGGCTGAAGCGAAGGTGGATGCCAGTCGCGAGGGTGTGTCCAGTCGCGACGCCAACCATGACGTCCATCACCATAGTAGTAGCAGGCGAACGCGTAGGATGCCTATTCAGATGTCTGCGTACTCATCTTGTACGACAAGCAATGGATAGGTGTCGAGGGCACCTACTCATCATGGTAAACACCAAGCCACAAGAGAGGATGAGACCAGTAGACCCCGTCACTCCTGTAGGTCACGGCGTTGGGTCAGCAAGTGTAATCAGACGGGAAATGCTTTACTACCACAACACGCCTAGAGGAGGGAGTCTGACCAACTGTGGCTACTAGTGATATAATCACTAATGGAGAAAACAAATGCTCTAAGAACAGAATTTGTGGTGGCTGCAGGTGCGGCTGTGTCTCCAAGCGGTAGAAGTCCAAGCCCTCGGAGATGGACAAACCCAAATATGCCGTCGATCCTACAAATGCAAGTGCGGGGAAAAATCCACGGGTCCCAGAGAGACGCCAGTCCACAACGCGTCTCGAAAAGAAGTCGCCGCCAATGACAGTCCGTTGTCGGCTAGGAAGGGGAGACTACAAGCGCTGCTGCAACTCCTCCGCACTATGCAATCGATGCCATTCCACCGCCACCGCCGCTGCTGCTATGAAAGCTACTATTGTTGCTGTGGCTGCTCCCACTACTTGTGATATTGCGACGGCTGACGAGTTGCGTCTGCAGTTGTTGGTAGAATGTATTCATAGATTGTTTCCCCCCCTCTCTCTCTCTCTCCCTCCCATCCTCCTCTTCTTTCTTTTTATTGCCCTCACCCCCCTTTTTCCTTTTCGCCCTTCTTGCCCCCTGCCCGCCCTTTTTGTTTCTTGCCTCAATTTCTTGTTCTTTTTCTTCTCGCCCCCACTATTCTCAATTGCCCCTAATTTGGGGCAATTAAGAAAATAAAGGAGGGGGGAGGGGGGGTGCCCGGCTGGCCCTCCCTTCCATGCACGCTCACTTGCTTACTTGTGCAAGCGAGCAGGGTGGGTGGAAGGAGCAAACGGAGGGGGGGGGGTCGGCCCCCTCCGTCGGTCGGCTGACGGGGTCGACGGGGCAGATGGGGCTCACACGCCCCTCTGAGGGGCCCTTCGAGAGAGGGGGCTGGANCCGGCTGGCCCTCCCTTCCATGCACGCTCACTTGCTTGCTTGTGCAAGCGAGCAGGGTGGGTGGAAGGAGCAAACGGAGGGGGGGGGGTCGGCCCCCTCCGTCGGTCGGCTGACAGGGTCGACGGGGCAGATGGGGCTCACACGCCCCTCTGAGGGGCCCTTCGAGAGGGGGGGCTGGACGAGGCCAATAGGACCCCTCTGAGGGTGCCCCTCCGTGGGGGCTCAGGGGAGCCCAATGGATACCCTCGGAGGAGGGCTGCGAGGCCCTTCGACAACAGCAGCTGCGGCGGCAGGTGTAGCTGTTGTGGTTGTTGTTGCTACTCCTGCTTCCGCTACTTCTGTTGGTACTACTGTGCATAGCAGCTGTTGCTGCTACTTGCTGCTGTTACAGCTGCTGTTTATTGCTACCGTCGTTACTACTTGCTGCTACTACTGTTGCTTACTACTGCCACCATTGCTGTTGCACCCGCAAGTGTTGTTGATGTATCCGTTGCTGTTGCTGCTGTGCATTGCTGCTATTGCCTTCATTACTGCTGGCGCCGTTGCTATAGTGGCTGTTATTTCTGCTGCTATGCACTATTGCTGCTATCACCGTCGTTGCTCCTACTATTACTGCTGCTGTTGTCGCCGCTACTACTGTTGCTGTAAGTGGTTGCTCTACCGCCACTACCCTTGTTACGTGGGACCATAATTGCCACCACTGCGTCTGTTGTTGCTACTGTTGCTGCTATCATAGCCGCCAATGATGTTGTGTGATGCTCACCATCCCTGTGGTGGTCACGTGCAGTCACTTAATGCTCCCTCATGCTACTGTCGGCATAGCGCCATGTGGCGCGTTCTCTCAGCATTCCTTCCACTATTGTTGATTCTGCTACTTTTGCTACTCACATGCCCCCCTCTGCTCTGATGGCAAGTTAGAATTTAATGAGGACATGCCGGCCCATGCAAAAATGAACATGAGCTGTCTTGTGAGTGTATTGCAAAACGGCAAGAATTCGGCCATATCTGGAACGCATAACATGAAAGGACAAGGAGAGATCACGAATGAGCCCCTAGCGTGGTGTTGCTGCTGCTGGCTCCTGCAGGCTGGTTGTGCCTGCTACAAACACACCCGCAGATACACGGGTGCTCATAAGAGCTGCTCGCACGTTGCTTGCAATGCTACTTGTGCAAGCTGCCTGCACGCTGCTTGCACGCTACTTGCATGCTACTTGCTCGCTGCTTGTGCTGGCTGGTTGCACTCAGCTGTCACACAGGTAACCGCGTTCACTCACAAGAAACACGGTTCAACTAAAGAAAATGAGTGGGGTCGCTGCTGCCGGTGGGTGCTATTTGCTTTTGCCGCCTAAACAAGAGTTGCGGTAGCACCCTGTAGTCTTACCATCGGCTCTAAACTAAAACCTGATTGGATGACGTCCTTGATGCGATGTAGATACGTCTGTTGTTGTCGCAGGCATGTCTGTTGCTTCTTGCACCCTTATGCTTGTGTGGCGCCACGTGGCGCACCTCAGCTGCACTTCCAGTCTGTTCTACTACTCTACTAGTTAGACGGCCCCCCTGTGTTCTGATACCATGCTAAAATGAGTCTAGGGCATGCAGGCCCATGCTAGAAGAGACATGAGCTCTGGTGGTGAGCGGGAGACACGCAGCGCCAACATTTGGCTAGGTCTGGAACATTTGAATTAAGAATCAAGGAGAGGGTACAATGAGCCTACGAAGAGCTTATGTACTGGGGACTGGCGGCTGGAACGAACGGGGAATACACGTCCCAGAACACGAAACCACAAACTGGAGGTATCCTGAGGCACCAGAATAGTCTCGACCGGGTCTCGACCAACAGGAAAATATCCAATGTACCCCAAACAGAACCAGACTATACGGTGACACACTAGCATCAAAGTCTAGCCAAGCTAGGCAAGTTCAGGCTTCCCGAGACTCCGGAACAAGTAACCGGGTGTCCGGGTCTCAGCCACATGCAAGTTACACCTGTCTGATAAAAGGCCTCAATCACAGGACTCGATCAATGGTGCTGGGTCTCCCGTGGTACCGGTACAACCCACCGTGTACCCGGGTCTCGACCACAGAGAGAGTGTACAACCTGTCAGAGACAATATGCAGTCAATCTCTGTGGGGTCTCCTGGAGCATTGGCACAAACCACCAAGTGCCCGGGTCTCAACCATCAAGAAAACTCTATCAGACATGCACGCATGAACTGAGCTGCTAGAATGCATCACACCTATCACAGAGGGAGTAAGGTAGCCACTAGAGAACAATCAACACAAGCTAGGAGGCTCTCTCTGCAAAGGACTACATGACAGCTTAAAGCCCATACACCAACAAGACCCGTACACCCGGTGGACTGTATCGGTGCGACGAGAAGACCCGATGGATGTAGTAAGGCCTCCGATGTTCGGAAAAACATTTGTGATGTCTGGACGTTGATTTAAAATGTTTCTAGAAATTCTCGTATTTTCTCGGTGGTCGAGACCCGGGCACTCGGAGAGCTGTTCCGGTGCCTCGAGGAGACCACCTTTGTTGTTCTCATGGTGTATGCAGTGTGTTCTTCCCACTCACTCATTTGGGTTCAGTGGGGGCGAAGGGGACCGGTGCAGCTAGCTGCCGGCACCCCTACAAAAGCCCACTAGGGGCTCATTTGTACATTCTCTTTGTTCGTTCATAATATGCGTTCCAGACTTAGCCAAATTTTTGGCGTTTTGCATTGCAGTCACACGCAGAGCTCATGTTCATGTTTGCATGGGCCTGCATGCCCAAGTTAACTTCCAACTTGGTATCAGAGCACTAGGGGGCGTGTCAGCAGCAGAAGCAGCAATAGTGGGCGGAACGCAAAGAGAACGCGCCACGTGGAGTTACGCCGTCAGTAGTGTGAGGGAGCGGCAAGTGACAGTATGTGATTGCCACAAGGGCGGTGAGCAGCACACAACAGCAACAACAGCAGCTGCACTAGTAGTAGTAGGAGCAGAAGAAGCAATAGTAGTGGCAGCTGCTGTGCCGTGCCATAGGAGAAGCGTCAGAGTAGTCGCTTATAGCAACAATAGTAGCAATAGTAGCGGTGGGTGGCAGCATTTGCACTAGCTGCACCTACGGCTGCACCAACAACAAAGCAACGGCAGCTGCTGCGCCGCGTAGTAACTGCAGAAACAATAGTGGTAGCGGCAGCAGCGGCGGCAGCAATGGTGATGGAGAGAAGCAGTAGCAGCGGCGGCAGCAACAAGCAGCAGAAGCAGCGGCAGTTGATGTGCCGTGCACCAGGAGCAGCAACAGCAACGGCAGCAGCGGTGGCGCACAACAGCTGTAGCAGCGGCGACAGTAGCAAGCAGCAACAATGGCAGCTACAAGAAGCAACAACAACGGCGGCGCACAATAGCAAGCAGCAACGGCGACAGTAGCGAGTAGTAGCAGCAGCTGTTGCGTAGAGCTGTTGCAACAGCAATGGAAGCATTAGTAGCAGCAGCAACGGCAGTAACTGCACAAACCGCCGCAGCTGCTACTGTCGAAGCGAGGAGGGCCTCGCAGCCCTCCTGTGAGGGCCTCCCTCCCCCTCGATGGGGCCCCCTCGAGCCCCCTCGGGGAGGCCCCCTCAGAGGGGGCCCGTCAGCTCTGTGTGTTGGCTCTAGTGGGTGTGGAGGCACCCTCAAGGATGCCTAGCTCTCAATGGTTCACGCTACCAAGGTTTGGGCAGCCAATGGACACCAATGGTGAAGAGTGTGGAGCACAAGGATCACGGATAGGAGTGGACAGAACACGTCGCATTCAGTAGATCTGAATCGAAACACATTTTTGTTAGTTAGCATAGTGAGATTACATCAGATCCTTATAGCCTGTGATCTAAGCTTTCCAACGCATCCAAGTACGCCCAAAACGGAGCAGTAGCGCCCCTGCTACGGCCGTCAAAGTAACCCTTGGTGGAGCCGCCCACCAGGCCTTGCACTCTAGGCAACGGGAGGCGCTTCGACGATGACCCGTCGAAGCGCCTTTCCTCGCCCAGAAGTCAAGGAGAAGTTCACCCTGGTCAAGGAGCTCCTTATGGTCACCTCATTCATGCCCCAGGTGCATTTGGAGGCCATTAGGAATGAACTTGGATCCCTGGTGGTGGAATATCCCGCCACCCATGGCGGGTACCAGATTCCACCCACCCAACACCCGTTTTTCGGGCTAGGCTAACTTTCTGAATACTCACTCAAATCGAGCGATTCAAAGCTCGATCTTGCATGGAAAAATCCAAGGAATCCAAATCTAAAGTCAGATCAGGTATTCTACCACTCTTCAGTGGTCGAACCAGGGAGTACGATCAACGGCACTCATGGCAAGGGGCACACCATGTCAACAATCTCCCCCTTCCACCGCAGCCTTGATGCCCTGTCCTTGGAACCTGTAGCATTTTAAACTTCACAGCGCAGACCGAGCTCCATGCAGCTTGCGTCATGCCTGTCCTTGGGCTGTGCCTTGGTCATGGCATCGGCGAGCATGCGCTTAGTGCCACAATGCACAATAGCCGCATCTCCCTTCGCCACCAAGTCCCGCGCGTAGTGATGCCGGATCTCGATGTGCTTGGTCCTCCTGTGCAGCACCGGGTTCTGGGTCAGGCTGATGGCACTCATGTTGTCAACGTTGAGCACCGTCGGCTTCCTTTGGGGCACGCCGATCTCCTTTAACAGCCGACGCAACCACACCGCCTCCTTTGCGGCTTCCGCGAGCGCGATGTACTCCGCTTCGGTGCTGGACAGCGCCACGCAGTCCTGCTTCCTGCTTGCCCATGAAACTGCTGCACCACCAAGCACAAACACGTACCCCGACGTTGATTTTCTGTCATCCACATCACCAGCCCAGTCGGCATCCGAGTAGCCGACCAACTCAAGGGAGTCATCACGCGCTCCCCCTCCAAACACGAGCCGCGACTGTTTTGTCGCCTTGAGATAGCGGAGGATCCGCTTCACCGCTTGCCAATGCAACGGCCCGGGGTCAGCAACATAGCGGCTCACTTGGCCCTCTGCAAAAGCTAGGTCGGGCCGCGTCGCCACCATGGCGTACATGATGCTCCCCACCGTGGACTGGTATGGCACACCTGCCATCTCCTCCTCCTCGTCCGTGCTCGGGCCCATGCTCGAGCTCAACTCACGTGTGGTGGTCATGGGTGTGCCGATGGGGTTGCACTCCTCCATGTTGTAGCGCCGGAGCACCTCTTGCACGTACTTTGCCTGCCCCATCTCCAACGTGCGTGCTTTACGGTCCGTCTTGATGGCGACGCCGAGGTAGTACTCGAGCTCGCCCATGTCGGTCATTTTGAATCGACCGCCAAGCTGCCGCTTCAGGTTCACCAACTCCTCCATGTCTGATGACACGAGGATGAGGTCATCCACGTAGAGGACCACAATCTGGTGCAACCACGGCTGCTTTCGCACGTACATGCTGTGATCCGCCTCGCAGCGCTTGAAGCCAAGCTCGGCCATGAAGCCGTCCATTTTCAGGTACCACATGAGTGGCGCTTGCTTGAGCCCGTAGAGCGCCTTGCGAAGCCAGCACACCTTCCCCGGCGGCGCGTCCACCCCTTCCGGCACCTCCATGTAGACCTCCTTGTCCAGGTCGCCGTTGAGGAATGCGGTTTTTACATCCATTTGGTGGACTTCGTAGTCGCGCACCGCCGCCACCGAGAGGATGGAGCGGATGGAGGCGAACTTTGCCACTGGCGCGAAGGTTTCGTCATAGTGTTCTCCTTTTTGCTGGGCGTACCCCTTCGCGACCAGCCGCACCTTGTACCGCTCCACCTTCCCCTCCTTGGTGAGTTTCTTCTTGAAGATCCACTTGGAGCCGATGATTTTCCCGCCCTCCGGCCTATCAATCAGCTGCCAAGTACCGTTCTCTTCGTGAGAGGCGAGCTCAGATTTTATGGCTCCCTCCCACTCAGCCCCATCCTTCTGCTGCAACGCCTCCTTGACGGTCTCGGGCTCCTCTTGCGCAAAGAACGCTCGAGCAAACCCAGTCCAGGTGCCCTGCGCGGCATCGTACCGTTTTGCCGTCCTTCTTGTGCGTCCGCTTCTCCGGGGCTGCTGCTGTTGAGGCTGCTGCTGCTGCTGCCTTCTCGCGGCGCCACTTGCACTGCTGACCTGCTCCCCCTCTCGCGGGGAATGTGGAGATGCGGGCTCACTCCCCGCCTCCTCATTCAGCTCCACTGCTGCCGGCGCTTCGGACTCATCGTCCGACTCGGCTGAATGCAAATCAGCCGCTCCCCCATCCCCCGGATGGTTGTCGCCGGTTGGAGCCGATGGGACGTCACCCTCTTTTACGTCCTCCGGCGTCTCCCCCTCGAGGAGTGGCAGCCACTCCCCCCGCTTGGAGAGACCCGCGTCCTTGTCCGTCCAACGGCTGTCCTCGTCAAATGTGACGTCGTGACTCTTCACGATCTGCTGCCTCCGTGGGTCGAAGAGCCGGTACGCCTTGCGCCCGCTCTCGTACCCGACGAAGATGCACCGGCGAGTCCGCGGGTCCAGCTTGCCCCGCCCCTCTCGTGCCTGCAGAACAGCATGTGCAACACAGCCAAATGTGTGGAGGTGTGCCACAGTTGGCTTCCTCCCGCTCCACACTTCTTGTGGCGTCTTCCACACCTTGTACTCCGCGTCCTTTAGCGGCTTCGTCGGCGTCAGGTTCATGATGTACGCCGCTGTCCGTGCCGCCTCGCCCCAGTACCGCTGCGCGAGGCCGGCATCGCTCAACATGGACCGGACCATGTTGAGGATGGTGCGGTTTGCCCTCTCGGCGACGCCGTCCTGCTGCAGGGAGTGTGGCGTAGTTTTCTCCACGCGATCCCCTTGCTCTTCATCCATGTCGAGCAGCCCTCGTACTCGCCACCGTTGTCGCTCCGGAATGCCTTCACCTTCAACTCCATTTGCCGCTCCACAGCCGCCATGAATTCCTGCATGTAAGACAAGACATCGCTCTTCCTCTTCATGATGTAGAGGTAGAGCTTGCGGCTGTGGTCGTCGATGAAGGTGACGAAGTAGCGAGCCCCACCAATGGAGGGCTCGAATGGTCCGCACACATCCGTGTGCACCACCTCCAACTTCGTCGATGCACGTGTCCCTTTGCCGTCAAACGGCTGCCGTGTCGCCTTGCCCACCACGCATGGCTCGCACACGGCATTCCTGGCTGCATCGAGACCCTTGACCTCAAGGTCCCGCACCACTTCCTTCTTTGCCATATCCCTCACAGTTGAGGGAGCGATGTGACATAGGCGACGGTGCCACAGGTCCAGATTTCCTTCATCCTTCATCACGAGGTTGACGGCGTCAGTCCTTACCGCATCGGCAAGGACCTTGGTGCGAAGAAGGTAGAGGTCCTCCTCCCTCTTGCCACGCGCAATCACCTCGCCATCTCCCTCCTTCCGGATGATGGCCTCCTTCTTGTTGAAGAGCACCTCGAGCCCCTTGTCGGTAAGGCGGCTCACTGACAGCAGATTTGCCCCAAAGTTGGGCATGTGGAGCACGTCGTAAATGGTGCACGGAATGACTTTCCCGTTCACCACCGACTCAATGCGAACATTGCCTTCGCCCGCGGCCAACTCTGTTTTGCCGTTGGCCACTGTCNCCGTAGGTGACGAATGCCGCCCGGTTGCATTGTGTGTGGCGGCCTGATCCGGAGTCGATCACAGTGACTTCCGGATCTGTCAAGTCGGTAGACTCCCTGGCCATCATGGCTTGGGTGTCCTTCTTCCCGCCCTTCCTGGGTTGGTCTGACTTCTTGTTGGGACAATCACGTGCATAGTGGCCCTGTTTGCCACAATTGTAGCACTCCTCTTTGTTGTCACCTTTCTTGGTGCCCTGCTTGGCACCCTTCCCCTTCTTGCCTCCCCCTCCACCTTGAGGGTGGACGGCATAGGCGGAACTTGATGTTGCCCCGCTCTCTCTCCCACCACGCCGCATCCATTCGTTGCGGACGTACTCAGCCACCTTCGGGTACTTCAGCTCATCGGCGGACCAGCCGCCTACGACGGTGATCATGGGACTCCAACTGTCCGGCAAGGCCAGAAGGAGGATCATGGCTTGCAGCTGAGGGTCTACCTTCCATCCGGTGGCTACGCACTCGGCAGTGAGGGACTCAATCTGCTGTAGAATCTCCATGATGTCGTCGCCTTCGTTGGCTCGGAGGGTGACAAGCCTCTTGAAGACAAAGAGCTGGTTAGCAAGGTTGGTGGACTGGTAGATGGTGCAGAGTTTCTTCCAGGCCTCCGCGGCCTCCGTGCATCCTTGAATCAGTGCGCGCTGCGGCGGAGCAAGCGCTAACACCAACAATGCAAGCGCCTTCTTGTTGTGCTTCTTGTACTTGTCCACTTCCTCCTGCGTCGCGGTATCCGGAGGCGCGGTCTTTTCACCGTTGACCAGCTCAAGCAGGCCCTTGTCATCAAGGTAGACCTCAAATTGCCACCTCCACAAGGGGAAGCCGTTCCCATCAAACTTGGAGACGGCGCCGATGCTTTCTTGCTCGGTCATTGCCATGGCGCGCGGCGGTAGCGTGAAGCTTGAAGAGCTAGGGTCCGTCTATGCACGTGGGCCCATAACCCTTTGTTGGCTCTAGTGGGTGTGGAGGCACCCTCAAGGATGCCTAGCTCTCAGTGGTTCACGCTACCAAGGTTTGGGCAGCCAATGGACACCAATGGTGAAGAGTGTGGAGCACAAGGATCACGGATAGGAGTGGGCAGAACACGTCGCATTCAGTAGATGTGAATCAAAACACATCAGATACTTATAGCCTGTGATCTAAGCTTTCCAACGCATCCAAGCACGCCCAAAACAGAGCAGTAGCGCCCCTGCTACGGCCGTCGAAATAACCCTTGGCGGAGCCGCCCACCAGGCCTTGCACTCTAGGCAACGGGAGGCGCTTCGATGATGACCCGTCGTAGCGCCTTTCCTCGCCCAAAAGTCAAGGAGACGTTCACCCTGGTCATGGAGCTCCTTATGGTCACCTCATTCATGCCCCAGGTGCATTTGGAGGCCATTTAGAATGAACTTGGATCCCTGGTGGTGGAATATCCCGCCACCCATGGCGGGTACCAGATTCCACCCACCCAACACCCGTTTTTTGGGCTAGGCTAACTTTCTGAATACTCACTCAAATCGAGCGATTCAAAGCTCGATCTTGCATGGAAAAATCCAAGGAATCCAAATCTAAAGTCAGATCAGGTGTTCGACCACTCCTCAGTGGTCGAACCAGGGAGTACNTGGTGGAATATCCCGCCACCCATGGCGGGTACCAGATTCCACCCACCCAACACCCGTTTTTTGGGCTAGGCTAACTTTCTGAATACTCACTCAAATCGAGCGATTCAAAGCTCGATCTTGCATGGAAAAATCCAAGGAATCCAAATCTAAAGTCAGATCAGGTTTTCGACCACTCTTCAGTGGTCGAACCAGGGAGTACGATCAACGGCACTCATGGCAAGGGGCACACCATGTCAACACCGTGAGCCCCCTTAGCTCCGTCGGCCCCGTCGCTCGACCGACGCAGGGGGCCGACAAAGAGAGAGGGACCGACCTCCTCTCCCCCCCTCCGTTCACTCACTCCCACCCATGCTGCTCACTTGCACAAGCACGCATGCGAGCGAGCGTGCGCGGGAGGGAGGCCAGCCGGACCCCCCACCTTTTTCTTCCCCCCTCCTTTATTTTTTCAATTGCCCAAATCAGGGGCAATCCAGAACAGGGGGAACAGGAAGGAAAAACAAGAAGTTGCGAGAAAAAAAAGGGGGGGGGACTGAGGGCAAGAAGAGGGGAAAGAGGGGGAAAAAAGGTGGGGGTGATGGCAAAGAAAAAAAAAGGGAGGAGGGGGTGAGGGTGAGAAGAGAGAGAAGAACAAAAAGGAAAACAAAAGAAAACAGAAAACAAACAAAATCATATAGAAATACGTGCCACCAACAATCACAGACGTAACCTGTCTAGCAGTCGATGCAGTATCACCCGCAGTAGCAACAACCATAGCAACAACAGCAGCTTGTGCAGCAGCACTGATAATGGCGGTGGAATGGTGACAACTGCAAAGTGCAGGGTAGTTGAAGAAGCGCCTACAGTCTCCCTTTCCGAGCTGATAGCGGATCATCCTTGGCGGCGACTTCCTGTTTTAGACGCGTCGTGAACGAGCGTCTTTCTGGGGTCCGTGGATTGGTCCTCGCACTTCAATCCGTAGGATCGATGGCATATGTGGGTTTTTCCATCTCCAAGGGCTTGGTCTTCTACCGCTTGGAGCAGCAGCCACACCTGCAGCCGCCACATCTTCTGTTCTTTGAGCAATTTTTTCTCCTTTGGTGACAGCTGCACAAGTAGTCACATCTGGTCAGACTCCCTTCTCTGGGCGTGTTGTGCTCAAGCAGATCGTCCCGTGTGATTACACTTGCTAACCCCGACGACGTAACCTATAGGGGTGACAGTGTCTCCCAGTGTCATCCTCTCACGTGGCTTGGTGTTTACCATCGGGAGTAAGTTCCCTCGGCACCTATCCATCATCCGACACACGAGAGGAGTACGTAGACATCTGAGCAAGCGCCCTATGTAATCGCCTGCTACTATTGTGCTGATGGACATCATGGTTGGCGTCGCTGCTGGACGCACCCTCACAGCTGGCATCCACCTTGGCTTCAGCCTCTTTGAGCATGCGTCCTCCATAGCATGCGTATTTTCCAGCATTGGTACATCCTATAACAGGACCTTTGGTGACCATACTCGCTGAGATACACGGCCTGAGGCAAATGGTGCAACGGCTTTGTGACCTCATCGTCACCGAGCGTGCTTCTATTACTAGTTAGTCAACAACCTCTTTGATCTCATATGCTTCATCATCTCATCATTTCTCATCCGATGGTGTCCCTTCAGCTCCACCTGCTAGCCAGTCCCAAACTGCCACATCCTCTTGACCCTCCACTCTCCTACTACCACGACGCCACCTCAAGATGACATGTCTTCATGTAGTCAGTCTAGTTGTGTGTACGCGCGACATCAAGTTCAACGCTCCGCGGGCCGTGCTCGTGCCGGTCTTGATACATCCTCCACCTCCTCGGCATCCGTTGCTCTATCAGTCGAGGAAGAGTGTGGTCACCGTGCATTGCCTATTGTGAACATAGCAACAGGATCCGCGCTAGCGCCGGACTGTGGTGCCCGAGCGTCAGCTCATGCAGATTCAGATGATATGGTGACAACACATGATGTTGAGTCTGATCCAGACATGGCATTCATGGTGGAGACTTGCGTGTCATCGAGCTCGACTTCCACATCCGGGCTGGGTTTAGATCTTCTACAAGAGTAGGTTACATAAAGAGGAGCGCGGGCCGGACATCCTTGGTCGGTGCCACGTGCGGCTTCGACCGGTGCAGGTCCAGCTATGGCACATGAGTCCAGTAAGGATTGGGATGTATCTACCGGACTTTTGGGGGAGTTTGTGCAGCAGGCTCACACCAGTCCGGCGGAGATTGCAGTGCATGAGACATGCAAGTCATCTAGGTTGACATCCATGCTGGCATAGGAGCCAGACGTTATATAGCAACAGGTTGCATCAGGAGGAGCACACGCCCGGTGTCCCTAGGCAGTGCCACTCGCGGCTCCGACTGCTGGTTGCACGGTGGTGGCACACGAATCCTGTACGGATCAGGATGCGTCTACCGGACTCTTGGGGAATTGTGTGCAGCAGGCTCACACTAGTCGGGTGGAGATTGCAGTGCATGTGACATGCATGTCATCGAGGTCGACATCCACGGTGGAGTAGGAGCCAGACGTTCTGCACCAGCAGGTTGCATCAGGAGGAGCACAGGCCCAGCGTCCTTGGGTGGTGCCACTTGCGACTCCGACCGGTAGGAGCCTGATGGTGGCACAAGAGTCCCGTGTGGATCCGGATGCCCCTTTCGGGCTTCTGAGGGCGGTGGTGCACGAGGCTCACATCAGCTCGGCAACGATCGCAGTGCATGAGCAGAGTCGGCCGGCTAGTCTTTTCAAGGTTGAGGCATTCTTGAGAGTAGCAGTTCTTAGAGATATCACTCGGACATGTGCCGAAACAGACACAGCGGGCTCCACCTTGTCATCGACGCTATCTAAGGACCTGCTTCACTGTGAGGAGTCGTCCATGTTCCCAGAGTCTATAGATTCCAGTACACGTGACGGAGCAACGACACACATGACGGAGTCAGATGGTGGTCCTCACTCCATTATCGAGCGGGTAACAACGACCAGTCTTCTCGGCGAGACGGTGCGTGAGCACCAGCTACACTTGCTGGTCACCTTGACAGGCATTGTCGAGCCAGAGTCCTACACAATTTTGTCTAATATGCTGGCAATCATGGGCAGTGGAGCAAATCCGACCACGAAGATGGAGTCACCTTGTCAGTAGGAGAAGAGTTATGCCCTCTCCTGATCACATGTTGGTGACCCTACTGATCACATCCACGCTGAGAGTGGCAATACCTACACGAACGACATTTCCACACGCCTCGCGGACTCTGGTGACTCCTCCTCCTTCTCTCTCAGCACGCGACCGCTCATTCCTCCTCATATAATTGACACGGGCTGCTGTCGAGATTTCACACCTTCAGATGCGTTTGATTGTCCAGCATCTTAGGATATTACAAGTTCGGTTGACCCCTAGGAGGATGCGGCACCATCGAATCCATCGTCTTCAGCATTAGAGATGCAGATGGAGCTGTACTTATGAGTTCTACAGTCTTCGTGAACAGCATCCAGTGAGACAGAGTTCATCTTACGCAAGGTAGACCTGGGCCACCTCCACATGTCCGAGACAAACTACGCTAACTTACAGGAGCGTGTAGAGATGCTACAGCAGGATGTGATGCGAGCACGAGAGCGATTCTCACAGCAGGGAGCCACACTATCGGCACAAGCTTGCCGTGTCCGGCATCTAGCACACTCATACGATGGAGACACTGTTACACGAGAGGTAAGCATGCCTTCGGTTTCCACCATCCTCATTCTTGTCGGCTCCATCATCGCTCCTCCTTCTTTTGCTGCTGCCTTCATGCACCTTCATGCATCCACTTCAGCTGCTCCATCATCACCTTTGTTTATGTGTGGTGGTCCGGTTCGTCGTTCCTGCCCTCCTCTTGTAGCGGTGCGCCTTGGTGCTTCAGGGTGCTCTATCCCGCCTTGAAGGCCAGCTCTGCCACTTCATCCACGCTTGCGTGTTGCTCACCCATTCCCTTTCCTCCGACATACACAGATGCATCAAAGTAGAGCAGAGAGAGGAGAGATTGTGAGTTGGGACCCTCGGCAGTTACACAACAACTGGTACACTCCAGGTGGTGCAGGGGCGACGTGAGGAGTCATAGCCAGAGACACCACTTTGTCTTTGAGGGTGGTAGCAAACTCGTGCGTGACTGGGGAGCTATCTTTGTGTTTTGGGAGACCACATGATCTATCGCCCAGGATCTGTTCAGCGATGGTAGTTGCATCTCCATCCAGGACTTTGTCGCTAGGTTCATCAGCCTAGGGGGAGTTTTGTGTGGACCTCGGCCTGACACGGCATCATGGGAGATGCATGGAGAGGGGTCCATGCTCTGTTATGAGCATACTATAGCAGCTGGTGCATGGCTCATGCCACGTGCCTACACAGCTACATGTGGATGGTAGCACTCTGTTGGTTGAGACCCGGACACTTGATGGGTGTACCACTGTCACGAGGAGACCATGCAATCGTGTGTCTAGGTGTGTGGCTGTACTACATCTGGCAAGTGCATGCAAGCTGGATTGGTCATAGTGGCCGAGACCCAGACACGTGGTGAGTTACATTCGTGTTATAAGGAGATCCCCCTGTGACCATGTGTGTTGGTTGATGATGCTATTGTGGCCAACATACGGACACCTGTTGGATTGCTCGTAGCGGTCGAGACCCGGGCACTGGTACCGCCGGTGTCACAAAGAGACCCTCTTGTTGTTTGACTTGTGTATGATGTGCATGACTCCTCTCATGCTCGAGACCCGGACACATGGTGGGTTGTACCAGTATCGTGAGGAGACCTTGTGACCTTCATTATGCTCTCGGGGGACACCAGGCCTAGCCTCTGTGCGTGGATGAGTAACAGATGTGTGTGTATGTGTGCTCGCATGGTACAGATTGTGGTTTGGCATACGTTGTTGTTCCATACCTTTGTTCATTTGTTCTGGCGCTGACGGCTATGTCAGCCAGGGGGAGTGTTGGTTTGTGTGGCATCCACCCGTCACGATCGTAGTCAATTGATTACCCATTTATCCCACATTGGTGGTATAGGGTGGAGGAGAGCATGATGACACGACAGGCCTCCGAAAGTGTACCGAGACTTCTCCACCATCTAGGACAGCAGTCCGTCAGCCCTGTGGGCTTATCGGGAGCTACGAGAGTTTTCTCAGTGGGTTGAGACACGCGTACCCGGTGGACTGTAATGGTGTGACGAGGAGACCCAATGGTTGAAGTAGGGCTTTCGATGTTTGGAAAGCAGTTTGTGATGTCTGGATGCTGCTTTTGATTTTTTTCTAGCACTGCTCATATCTTCTTGGTGGTCGAGACCCGGGCACTCGGAGAGCGCTTCCGGTGCCTCGAGGAGACCACCTTTGTTGTTCTCGTGGTGTATGCAGTGTGTTCTCATTCCTGACTTGTTTAGTTTAATAGGTGTGACGGGACCCTGTGCGGCTAGCTACCGGCGCCCCTACATAAGCTCGCTAGGGGCTCATTCATACATACTCATACATTCTCCTTGTTCTTTCAAGCTATGCATTCCAGACTTAGCCAATTTTTTGGTGTTTTGCATTGCAGTCATACACAGAGCTCATGTTCGTGTTTGCATGGGCCTGCATGCCCTAATTACTTTCCAATTGCATCCGGCATCAAAGGCCTGAGTCGGGTCACCACAAAGATCCTCCATGAGGAGATGCGCTGGCCTGGGACTCAGGCCATCTGCTCAGGCATGGACACCACCGAGTGGCCATAGTAAACCATACAGTTTGACGGGAACGTCACAAATCACAACGCACTCCCATGACCCGATGGTATGCATGTGCATACTCGTGCAGAGCTGGCAGGAGCCCAACAAGAAGTGTAAAGATTGGCGTAACACAAGCACACCCCACACTAAACCACTATTAAGCAAAGGGTGAAGCCTGACAGAACGAATGGCCACAAGAAACTTTCCACAAGCCAGTGCCTTCATCATGAAATGAGCACGCTACATGTCAGTGCTGACCCATATGACGGAGATCACGTGTCGCTCCACCAGATCACGCACGAAATGGTGCTCAACTGCAATGTTCTTCACGCAAGCATGAAAAACAACAGAGTTCTCTGCAATGGCATAAGCTCTCTAGTTTTCGTACCAAAGCACAATGGTGGGCACTGATTGACCGAACTCAAGGAACAGGCGCTGCAGCCAGATTGCCCCAACAGCCCCTGCACCCAGAGCAACGTACTCTACCTCCGACAAAACACCTGCAATGCAGCCCTGCTTCCCACTGCGCCAGGCTATAGCGGTACCACCGAGCAGGAACATAGCCGGTACGACTACGTCCGTCTGGACTCAACGCCTAGTCGCTATCAATGTAGTCGTCAAGAACCACTGAAAACTGCCGCCAAAAGTATAGCATGAGTTACGGTATGGAGACCACGTACCCCACCACTCGTATAGCCACATGAAGAGGTTGACGACAAAGGCGATGTTGGTGTGTGTTGTGCTGGCCAGGTGTATCGGATAAGATGGGGGTGCAAATTCACGTCCACTGTCTTCCCCACCTATGTAAGGTCGTCCACCTTTAGGGCATCCTCCCTGTCAAGTGTGAGAGGTGTGGAGGCTGTGGGCACTATCCCAAGGAGATCACTGAAAATATTCCCAACAACATGTGTGTATCGGGACTGATGCAGTAGAAGTATCCGAGGTTTGTAGTGTGGCACGATCTGCATGCCAAGAAATACCGTTGCAGAATCTAGGTCCTTCATCATGTAGCCGGTCTGGAGGACCGCCTTGGCCTCCTTCACGGCCTCCATAGAGGGAGACGTGATCAGGAGGTCATCCACATAGACCAGGATGGGGGTGAACCGCTCAGGTGACTATTGAATAAAAAGAGAGGGATCTGCCATGCTCTGTGCATATCCCGTGTGAGTCGGGGTGCCTGTGATCTCCTGGTTCTAGCACCGAGGAGACTTCTTGAGGTCGTACAAGGACTTGTGCAAGAGCCATACCTTGTCACCGTCCTCGAAGCCTGGTGGCTAGGCCACAAAGATCTCCTCATCCAGAGAGCCATGGAGGAACGCATTATTCACATCCATCTGGTGTATTTCCCAGTCATGCTGAGCCACCTTACCAAACGGAGTGCGAGGTGAGGTCTTGCAACTAACATGGGCAAAGGTGTCAGTGTAAGCAACGTCCCCGATCTCATAATACCCTTTGACAACCAAACTAGCCTTGTGGCATTCCACTGAACCATCCAGCTTCACTTCCTTACGAAAGACCCACTTGACATGAATAGCCTTCCTCCCGGGTGGAAGGTCGACTAGCTTGTAAACTTCGTGCTCTCGGATGGCACGAAGCTCATCCTTGCAGGCAGCGCGCCAGACGCATGCGTCCTATGATGAGAGAGCCCCCCGCACTTTCTCCGGATCAGGCGCCATCAAGGGAGAGCTCTTAATGGCAAGTGCACACTCCTCATAGGTGGGCCTCACGACCACAAGATTAGGTGTTGCATCATAAGCAATGGGCCTCGCGAGTGACTAGGTACACATGAGTCTGTACCCATGCCCACCAATACTCCTGCCTCTATGCATGAGCTTGCCTCTACTCTTGCTACTGCTGCCTCCCTCACACCAAGGCCTACGTCCCCTACCAGTTTACCAGTATCTCCTCACACTACATCACCGGCTCCTTTGTCGCAGTCACAACCAGATGTGGTTGTGCATGTCTCTGAGGGCGATTTGAGCTCTATGAGCCTATGATACTTGCGTGATCTTGGTGGTTTTCTTCGACCATTGGTCTCTAGAGTCCAACAAGCATCACGTCCCACACCTAGGCGTTGCATTTGCAGTGTTGCGAGTGGTGACCCCGACACGAAGGCCCTAAGCCTTAGTGTCCGCACAGATCGCACAAAGGTGCATCCATCATACCCTATGAGGCATTATCTGGTCAAAAAGCACCAGGCCTCTGACTGTGGGGATATGACCACAAAGGCACACAAGCGACCACGAGGAGAGACCTTGGACCCCTGCTAGTCCTCGGTGTACCACACATAAGCCACGGAGCCCAGACACGAGCGAGATGAAGATTGCCACGATGGACAAATCAGAGCTCGTACCGTGTAACGTGGTACGGAAGGGGACCATGCCGGAGGCGGTTCCAGACCCACGTCATGTAGGCAAATCCTTTGAACACAAAGGACGCAAGCAGACAGCTCTCGGACCGCATAGAACCGCATCCTCCATGGTGTAGTTTGAGCGCCTAGAGACACCGTTCTAGTGAGGAGTACCACGAGCGGAGACCTAGTGAAAAACACCGTTTTCACTAGGTAACAAAACTATCCATCTCGCCAAGAAACTCGCCACCACAATCCGAGCAGAACTTGTGCAGTGTGTGGCAGGAGTGACGCTTAGCCATCACTAGAGGCAAACATCGAGAGCGATCAGGGTCAAGATACATCGGCCCCAATCCGACAAAGGCTTTATAGGGAGAGGACGAAGAAGGTCTGCATGGACCAACTCAAGGGGGCGAAGTGCTCGAGAGCGGGAGTCAGGATAAGTGCAATGATGCATCTTACCCTGAGCGCAAAAAAGACAGTCTGTCTTGGGCAGCCTCTTGAAAGAGGCCACGTCAAGACCAAGTGTGGGTTGAGTCCAAATGAGCTTAGACACAGTATTTGAGCCCATGTGACATAGGTAGCAATGCAGCAATCGTGGGTGCTCAGCAAAAGAGAACACCAGTGAAAAACACACAAGCAGAAGGGGAAGGAGAACAAGGAGAAGGAGAAGTCCGAGGAACGCAATACAAATCATCCACAACAAAGGCACGGAGAACAATGGCGCGAGTATCAACAACAGTCACAGTCGCAAAGTCTACAATGTGCTCCACAGAGAGTCCCATCAGTGTGCAGGCACAAACAGAAAACTTGTTGAGCTCAAGATCGGGCACAAAAAGTGCCTTGGAGAGATACAAGGGGCCAAACGGACCATCAAAGCACACAACCCCAACACCTTGGACCGGTAGTGACTGACCAGAGCCTGAGCAAACGAAGCAGACACACGGAATAGGACAGAGCACAACAAAATCTATAGGACATCAGATCATGTGGTGAGTGGCACCAAAATCGATGATCCAAGTGCCACCAGCATCACATCTAGAGGATGTCACTGTGTAACGGGCAATGGAACACTCGGCCTCATACGGGCGTTGAGCAACAAGCGAGGAGGAACGACGAAGGGCACAATTGTGAGAGTCAGGACTCCAATTAGTATTGTCTGGTCCATCATCAACACATGCTAGATGTGCCCCCCCACGCGAGTCATCACGAGCAACAAGAAGAGACAAACAATAATCTGTGAACCACCCGACTGTGAAAACGCACTCGCACCTCCCTGAAAGCGAAGCGCCAGAAGGTGACGGAGCTCGGCGATGGTGCGGTCGCACGGATCCCAATCACCAATGCTTGCCGGTGGGGAGATGGGAAATGCTGCGGTGGTGGTTGCCGTGCGACCAGAGACTGTGTTGCTCGACGCAGACTGCTCTGTGTGTGCGACCAGAAGACTGCGAGTGATCCGCGCCCAGTCGAGCAGCTGATGGCACTCGGTGTAGAGATGAGCGCCTCCATAGTTGTAGCAGTGAAAAATATGTCCACTACTACCGGCCGATGGCTGCTGCTGCTGCAACTGCTGCTAGCCTGAACTGCACCTCTTCCTCCCATTCTTCCCCTGTGCAGCTGCTGCCACACCCTGCATCTGAGTCGGGGTAATGAAGGTGAAAGGAGAAGAGGAGGTTGTGCCAGAGGACGGAGGGTTGTGCTGCAAGAGGGGTGTCCGTTGCAGCGCGATGACTCCTTCAGGAAGGGGACTCTCCTGATGGGCCACTGTTGCCTTGCTGATGGAACCTTGAGAAAGTGATGATGCGCCGAAGGAAGAAGCTGGAGGAACATGGAGAAGGAATCAAGAACGGCGTTGCTATATCCCAAGAAGATGTCCGCGTGCACAAGGCAAACGCCGAGCATGATCTTGCGGAGTGCCCACAGTTGTGTACCTCCTGAGGTCCTGAGGCGCGCGTAGATGCACATGGCCCGCTGCTAGTAATCGGCTGCGGGCTTGGTGGGTCCCTGACCCGCCGAGCCTGCAGGCGGAAATGTGAGCCGCACGGGCGGCATGCGTCTCTGTAGCAAGCAGGGACAATGCCAGGTCCAAGCCCATACATGGATCAGCATCCTCGCCTGTGCCCGCCTCTCCAAGAAAAGGGTGAAAGTCCACAACAGTCTCTCATGACATGGGGTAAAGGAGTCCATGCATCAGCCCGGCCACTGCCAGCACCAGAGCGCGATCTGTAACCTGATACGGAGTGTGGTAGTAAGGCCATACCCCCTCTGAAGTGGCCCAGATCTGGAAGATAACTTCCAAGCAGTCAAAGTTGTCCTCGTTGACATATCGTGGGGGCGGTGTCTCGAAGCCTAGTGTAGGTAGGCGTAGATGCTAGGCTAGCAAGGAAGCAGGTGACAAGCAACGAAGTACGCCATGGATCGGGGAACGCTCACGACTTAGAAAAGTGTAGTCACAAGACACAGCTTGATAAGATAGTGAAGTGTGAGCGAGGTGGTGAGAGCCAGTTGACCGGGCCACCCACGCGAGACACTCGTCGTGGGGCCCGGACGCCACCCAGGGATCAAACCCGACCCTGGAGCGAACGAGCTCTAGGCGGTTTCTCACACGCCGGCACAAGCCGGACGTGTGGTCCCGAGGGATCAGTAACCCGGTTCACCACTCTAGGAACATGCACGTATGCAATCAACTAACAAGCATGCATTCCCACAAGTTGTATTCCCTTTTAGCACGTGAGTGTATTACTAAACTAAGGCATGTGACAAGGCTGGCGCTGAAGCCACCACTTGGCAGCTTGAAGGAGGCATATCCTCTGTGCTCTTCATGCTGCACCACAGTCTTGCACCAGGGAGCCTTAATCTAGATCAATCACCTGCAGTGGTGAGGTGTGTGCATGAATGGAGACAAGAGGGCACTTGCGCATGTCTGTGACAATAACCAACACTCCCCCATGACCCACAGACGAACAGGCCTCACACACATGAAACATAGAACGAGGTGAACATCACAGGAATCACATCAACCGGCGGCATCACGAAAGCGCAGCAAGCCAACAGCATGCACGGCCGCCTTGAACATTCCACTGTTGAGCGCTTTGGTGAGAAAGTCTGCACGCTGTTGACGAGTGTCAACCCTGACAACCTGAACTTCACCAACAGCAATGCGCTCGCGTACAAAGTGATGCTCAATGTTGATGTGCTTAGTGTGAGAGTGATGCATGCCATCATGCTCAGCGATCGCCTTCGCACTCTGGTTGTCACAGCGCAGGGTGATGCAATGAATGGGAACACGCAACTGCTGCAACAAGCGGGACAGCCAAACACTCTCACACGTACCTGCACCCAGTGCCACATACTCTGCCTCACTGGAGCTCCTGGCAACACAATCCTGTTTTCCACTCTTCCAGGAGACTGCGGTCCCCCCGACGAGGAAGATGTAACCAGTGCGGCTGCGAGCATCTGTGTCATGTGCCCAGTCGCTGTCTGTGTAGCCGTCAACGACTACAGAGGGCTGAGCACGGTAGCAGAGTCCTACGCGTGCAGTGGACAACGCATAGCGGATGACGCACAGTGCGGCCTCGAGATGCTTCTGCCAAGGCTGCTGGGAGAACTGGGCAAGGAAGTTGACCGCGAAGGCCACATCTGCCCTCGTGGTGGTGGCGAGATACATGAGGGAGCCGACAACACTAAGGTAGTCGGTAACGTCGATAGGGTCTCCCAGCTGTGCTGAGTCCAATGACTTTAGCAGGCGCTGACCTGCTGGAGTCATTGGTGTGGATGCGGTGGGAACGTTTGAAAGTAAAGGAGCAAAACGCTCCCCCAGCGTGCCTATGTAAGCGGCCTGGTGCACGTGCAGGGTGCGACGCTGATGATCACGCTCAAGCTCCATCCCCAAAAACACCCGTGCAGGACCTAGGTCCTTCATCTTGTACACAGACTGCAGCAGGTCTTTCACTGACTGGACAGCTGCCGGGCTGGGTGAGGCAATGAGCAGATCATCAGCATAGACCAACACTGCCACAAACGGCTCTGAGGGGGCGCTCAAGAAGAGTGCTGGATCAACCGTGCTGCGACGGTAACCTCCCCGCTCGAGAGTCGAGGAGATCTCCATGTTCCAGCATCGCGGCGACCGCTTGAGCCCGTAGAGGGCTTTGCGCAGTCTCCAGACCTTGCTTGTGCCATCGGTGAAGCCAGGGGGATGTATCATGTAGATCTCTTCACCGAGCTTCCCGTGCAAGAAGGCGTTGTTGACATCCATCTACTCCAGTTCCCAGTCGTGCTGGGCGACGAGACTCAAGAGTGCTCGAGCCGTGGTGTATCTCCCGACCGGTGCAAAGGTCTCATCAAAGTCAACGCCGGGGATCTGGGAGAACCCCTTTGCTGTGAGACGTGCCTTGTACCGATCGACAGTTCCATCGGGCTTCAGCTTGCGCCGAAGGACCCATCGGGCGGAGACTGCCTTGCGACCTGCAGGCAGATCCACTAGCTCAAAGACTCTATGATCTTGGAGGGCTGTGAGCTCCTCCTGCATGGCCTTCTCCCAGAGGTCAGCGTCTGCTGCCTCACGAGCCTGCCGGACAGTGGTGGGCTCAGGAGGGAGAGTGGGGAGGCCAGCGGCCGCAAAGCATGCGGCGACATAACCAGCGTCAGAAGACTCAAGAGCACTGTGAAACTCGTGGGCTACAAGAGCATAGCCAACTGCAGAGTTTGGGTGTACAACGCTCACAGACAGGCCCAGTGCATCAAGGCCGGTGGGGCGCGCTGACGGACCAGCTGTGGAGGATGTGGCT
>SZWC01008369.1:89538-102666 GCA_023375785.1 Penium margaritaceum | reverse complement strand
GACACCCACGTCTTCCTCGACTTGTCATCAATGAACGTGACAATGTACAACTTGCCGGACAAGGATTGTGATGGCAAGGGACCGCACAAATCAGAGTGAACGAGTGAGAGAAGCTCAGTCGCGTCCTTCCCTTCCCGTGTGAAAGGAAAGCGGGCTTGCTTCCCTTCGATGCAGCTCTCACAAGCCGATGCACCAGGCTGCTTCACCCCCTTGAGCTCCAGGCCGCGGACCATCTGTTGCATGGAGATGATGGCGCCAAAGCCGAGGTGACCGAGCCAGCGGTGCCACAGGCCGATGTCGTGTTTTCCCTCTCTCGCTGCGAACGCTGAGTCGGCTTCCTTCTCCGATGCCATGTAGAGGCGGTAAAGACCATTCTCCTTGTCCGCTTTTGCAAGCACACGCCCCGCACTTGCAGAGATGGTGCAGCCACCATTCTCGAAGCAAACCTGCATGCCTTCGGAGATGAGAGATAAGACAGAGAGGAGGTTAGCTGCCAGCCCCGGAACATGGAGCACCCCCTTCACACGACGTTTCACGTGCTTGCCCTCAACGGAAGCACAAAACACAATCTCACCCTCCCCAACCACCATTTGCACATGGTTATCCCCCATGTACACCCGACGAGGCTCAATGACGGCGTAGACAACGAACCACTCCCGGCGACACATCATGCGTCGCGTGGCTCCCGAGTCGATGATCCAGAACAGGGCGGTGGTGTCGGAGACGTGTAGGACCCGGATGGTGGTCACAAATCCACTCTCCCAATCTGCTGCGTTCGCGGAAGCGTCGGACTGCTTTCCTGCTCCCACTCCAGCCGCAACGTCCGCCTTCTTCTTCCGGCATTCGCGCGCCCAATGGCCCGGCTTCTTGCAGTAGTGGCAGTTCCCCTTCTTCTTTCCTCCTCCGCAGTTGGTCCTGGTTGATGTAGCACCGCCCCCATGACCAAAGTTGGTGATGAGNNNCCGTTCGGCGAGGTGGAGGTAGATGGTGGCGAGGGCGCGGTCACGCTTCTCGCGGTAGGTACGGGCCTCGACAGGGGAGAGGGAGCTTTCTGCTGGTTCTTGCTCCTTCTCATCCACCTGGCTCCAGAGACCCTTCTCCATCAGCACCATCTTCATGTTGTTGCTCCAGTTGAAGAAGTTCTTGCATTCGAACTTGGCGATGTTGACGCCGGCCACCACAGAAGCGGATGTCGCCATGGTAGTGCAACGTTCTGTCCACAAACGGCTCTCCCACACAACAGGGTGCAAGGAATGCCTCAAGGATGAGACAAAGCCTTGTTCTAGCTCTGATACCACTGATAGAAACAGGGGCAGCCCTCAGGGAGGTGATCAGGCTCACTAAGAGCCGCCTAGGCAGGACCAACTGTTTGTGAGAGGGGGTTGCAGGTTGCACAGACAGAAATTACGGAAGCGAATGTAGGTTTGCAGAGAACGCAAATGTCTGAATCGACTCTTAAGTGAGAAATTATATGTCATCACAGCTTTCTAACAAGCCCTTATATGCCTCATTTGGCTAAGGGAGCACTGAGATCCACTCTGTCAAAGCTCACCCTCTAGCACACTCCTAGCCTAGCGGGATGAGCGGCAGTCACCTTGTCACACAAGAGAATTATGTCTCGCACGGCCTGCAGTGCTAATAATCATAGACTGGTCCTTCCTTGAAGTCTCTTGGATGTCTTCCAACCGTCTTTTCTCCTTGAAGGCCGCTCTCAGCAGTCCTGGCCAATAATCCTGCCGCCTTTTGAGCTCAAAGTGCTCAGGTCGTCACTTAAACCCCACCCATGATCTCCAAACTTTGGAAATCCATATCTTACTCAAACGGACTCCAAATCGAGTTCCGTAAAGTGCGTTAGAACCTTTCAAACATCCTTTATGAAACTGTCATGCCAGATGATTTTTATCGAGCAACCTGTTTTTGTCACTTTCTGGCACTCTCATATCCATCACTCCTCCAATAGCATTCTCTGTAGCTCCTTGTTTGGTGGGACAACAACCTGGCGAGTGAATCGCTGTCGCTAGTAGGGGTTTGACAACCCCTACTAGCATACCCAAAAAACTCCTTGTAACCTTTCACAAACAGCCTTGCAAGGTATGGGTCTCGTTCGATGAGTAACGTGTTGATGGCGGCCATCAAACCTGGTTGCTGACTTAGACCATCAACTGGATTAGCTTTTCCTTCATGTCTTTATCAAATACATTGAGTTCCGGACATGAGGAACTCCTTCCATTGATTTTCTCGACAGCTCAAACTTGGCTGAGTCTTCAGATGTTTAAGGGCCTGATGGTCACTGCAGACGATGCATCGTTGCCATTCCAGGTCGCACGGCCATGTCTTGAACATGCCCATAACTGTGAACACTTATTTCTTGTGTAAGGTAAGCAAGCAGTTTTTGTGACCGGTTGTTCTACACTGCCTTTGTCTTGGAGGAGAACGGCTTCAATGGCTTGATCGGACACGTTGGTGGCCATGGTGTGTTCCATCATTGTCTCTGTCAATCGTAAGGCTGGTACCGGGGTCAGAGCATTTTTGAAAGAGTTGAACACTTCTTGTTTGATTTCTCCGCAATGTCAATCGGTGGTTTTCCGAGTGAAATCGGAGAGAGGCACTGACACTCGTGTGTAGTCCTTCACAAATCAATGGTAGTAGTTATAGAAGCCCAAAACACTTGGATGCCCTAAAAATGGTAGGCGCCTTCAGATCAGTGACCGCATCCACCTTATTTGGGTCCATGGTGATCCGTCGGCCACCAATGATGTGGCCTAAAGGCTCGAAGGAATGGTGACCAAAGTCTCATTTCGAGACAATTCCAAAGTATTTCTCTCTTTGTAATTCTCAGGAACTTTTCAGACATGTCCATTGTGCTCCTTGGGGGTGCGACTGTACACCAGGATGTCGTCAAGCGACACAAGGACAAAGTCGTCAAGGTACGCACGAAGAATTGTTTTTCATTGCGGCCATAAATGTTGCAGGGTACTCGTGAGTCCGAATGACATGAACGTGAACTCGAAGTTTCCACGTTTGGTGCGGAATGCTATCTTCTCGACGTCCTCATCAGATACACGAATCTGATGATAACCACTGTGTTGGACAATTGTGCTGAATACTTGGGTCCCGCGGAGTAGGACAAAAAGTTTGTCTGCTCGTGGGAGAAGGTAGCGGTTCTTGATGATGGTGCCACTCAACGCTCGGCAGTCCACACACATCTGCATCTCTCCACTTTTCTTTTTCAGAAATGAGAGAAGTACCACGTACGGTGATGTGGAGGGTCTGAAGAACCCCCTGACCAAGCATCTCGTCTAGCTGCTTCTCGAGTTTGGTCAGCTCATGATCGCGCATTTGATAGGTCCCTTTTACTGTTGGTGTGCTGTTGGGCTTCAGGTATATCTGGTGATCAATGTGCCGCTGCTCTCAGGGAAGTTCTGCTGCAAAAAAACACCTTTGAGCTACTCGATGAGTGTCGCAAAATCCTCCTGTACGGCTGCAAACTTGTCAGGTGTCAAGGCCGATGTGGTCGCCTTGACAGCTGTAATTTAATTCATTTCTAGATAATGCGTATGGCCTATAGCGCACAGTGGAAGACTACGGGTGAATACCATGCACTTCAAAGACATGGAGTTTCATCCTCAACAAACAAATTGATGTCAAATATTTCTTTCTTATTAGCCAAATGCTGCCACTTATCTCCTTAAGACCTTCATGGAGCCCATGGAGCAGGCACTACTTACTTGTATGGACCAACTAAGTCCTCTCAATCTTGGAAAATGGATGACATGTGGGATGGAGGAGACGTTGGACAGGTTTGGGTGGCCTAGTCAAGGAGTCCGCAAAGACCAAAGCCAAAGGACCCGCAACCATTCAGTGCCTTCATTATGGGTGTGAATGTATGGACGAGATTGTTTGTGATAAACAGCTTATTTGGGGCTCTCGAACACCATCCAGAGGATGATCCTATGTGTCATTTGTAGTGGCACTACTACTTGGAGTAGTATTGAAGTGGTGGAGACAGCTGAATCTTCTTGCAACTTGTGTTTGAGGTGGGAATGCAGGTATAGAATCTATGCTGGGTAAGATATGTCACGTTATGGTACCCAGGTGATGGGTAAGCTGAAGTGTGCAAGCTAATAACATGGGGGCAGTGTGAGCAAGCTTTCCAACAACGACAACAACAACAACAACAACAACAACAACAACAACAACAACAACAACAACAACAACAACAACAACAACAACATGTCTTTCATTGCATGAAATGGGAAATTGTACATGGCCATACATCCGGCACGAGGCCCTTTCAGGAGTGTCCGACCTCCAGGTTTATGAGCTCAACCAACTGCACTCAGCCCGTAGGCCCTTAGACAACGACCAACAACCTCCTATCCTGCACTCAGCCCGTAGGCCCTTGTGAAAAACCAGCTCGGCTATCCTGACCTCAGCCCGAAGGCCCTTAAACAACTATGATCCTCCTAGCCTGGCGCTCTACTCTCGGTCCACGTAGCCCATGTCCGCCAGCTCCAGGTCGTTGCCACGGTGAGGAAGGGCCCTCCTGGCCCGTGCGACATCTCCTGCCAGGGCTGTGTCATGTGCCCATTCCGCTGCCCGCCGGCGGACCTGTTGGGCCTGCGCGCCCTGGAGCGCCACACCCAGTTGCTGGTTGTAGTGGGCCCACACTGGCACCGCCACTCCAGGGGTGCCCCCCACCTGCTGCATCCGCTGCTGTGTTGCCTCCATGCATGCCTTGAGCAGAGTTCCCAGGCCGCGCGAGAACGCCCCCAGAGTCTCCATCGCCGGGAAGCAGTTTTCCCGCCTGTCGCGTTTGCTCCTCCACCGCTCATACTTACGTTCCTTCACCCGGACCGCCTCTTCACAGGCAACCCCAGCCCTCACTTCTGTTCGACCCCTGAGGCTCGGTTGCTGTGGATCGGCTATCACCACGTCGATCACCCGGAGGTGCCCTGTTGCTGGGTCGAGGCACGTTAGATCCGGTCTGCCCTCTGGCAGCACCCCCTCCGGCTCCACTGCCACTCCCCCTGATCCACTCTCCCTCATCACCGCCGCCAGCTCCCTCACCACCGCGTAGTGGGCTGCGCAAGGTGCCCCACCCAAAGCGCACCGAAGTGCGTGCTGGGGTGCGCACGGATGTATCGCCACTCGCTCTCGGCAAGAGCAGCGGGGCGTGTGGCGGAGGTGGGCGATCGGGAGCCCTAGCCGGAACCGGCAGGCCACCCTCCAGTCTGCTGTTGACATGTAGAGTCTATCTGTCACTGACCATGGATGTGCGTGGAGCCAGTCTCCACTGTGGTCCCCTTGCACTGCTGCCGGTCGCTGCAGCTGCGGACACCCCTCCTCTCCCCCAAGGTCCGCTGCCACATAGTGGCGCAACCTCGCCAACAGCTCCTCATACAGGGCGTCACAGAGGTCCTGAAATAACCTCTTCGGACTCCCACTCTCACACGCCTCGAGCTCCGGTACCTTCTCCCTCACCGCCCCCAACAACCCCCTCAACGCCCACTCTCACAGCTCCGCAAACCCCGCTCCAGACCACCCTCGTGCCCGTCTCCGCCCCTCCTCTCCCTCCCGTGCCTGCGCCTGCTTGTTGTCGCACCGTCTGCCACGACTGTAACTGGCTGCACAGCCAGGAGAGGGGGGCCAGGTCCGCCACTGATGTCAGTCCCAGCCCCCCCCGTCTGATGGGCAGCTGGGCCTGCCGCTCCGCATGCGCCACCGCCCGTACCTCTCTCACACCCCGCACCTCCTCCAACCCCAGGAGTCCCCTGAGGCACTGTCCCACCTTCTTGTCAAAATTCCGGAGACGTGCCTCCCACAACTTTGACGGTGGGGAGAGGCGGGTGATATGTGGCAGACGACGCGTCGTGCGCTCGCGTAGGATACTCAACGCCGCCTGCGCGTCCGGCAGCTGCTGCAGCGTCTCCATTGTGGCCTCTACTGCCATCACTGCCTCATCCAATCGTTGTCGACAGAAGGCCTCGCACCCGATCGGTGCCCCCAGCACCATCATCCCATCCACCATGCATGGGATCTCCGCCAAGTCCTCTGGCACTCCCCTCCCTCATCTAGCACATACAGCTTGCACTTCTACGGCTACACCTCCATCCCAGCTGCTGCCAATTCACGCGTCAGGGCCCCATACGCCTCCGCCAGGCGACCCACCGGGCCCAGCAAGTATGTATCATCCAAGTACGCCAGCACCCTCCCCTCCCCCGCCATCACCACCTGTGCTGCCTCCAACGTCTCCTGCTGTGTCAGTGCATACAAGAACGGGCTGTTGGGGTCCCCCTGCCGGATCCCCCGCTCCGACCAGATGATGGTCGGCTGCACTCCTCCTTGGAAGAGTAGGTCAGAAGGCTCCTCCTAGAAGAGGGCTAGTCCTGGGATAAGTCTCGCGAACCCCCTCTCTCTCAGCGCCTTGAAGATCGCCGCTTGCTCAACCGTGTTGTATGCATTGCGCACGTCCACGCTTATCACTCCCCAGTCCGGTCACAGTTGCAGCTGCTCACTGATCGCATGGAATACTGTGTCCGACCCTGCCTGCATCCCCACTGCGTGCTGCAACGGTGCCACCGCCCTCTCCATCTCTGCTCACCATCCATAGCGAGAGGAGACGTGGGATAGCCTCCCCTATCGCGATCGGCCGCACCCCCCCATCAGGTTTGGCTAGGGCGATGAGACCGCTGGCCGCCAAGAACAGTCGGGCCGTCGGGTGGAGCCGCCCCCGACACAGGGACGTCAATAGCTGTGCCAGGAGCCTGGTCAGTCTCAAATCTCCTACCACCACCTGTCGCAAGTGGTCCAGCGTCAGGCCCCACGGCCCTCCTACCGATCCCCTGCTGCTATCCAAGAGTACCCTCCGAACGCTATCAGCATCCAGGTGACACGCCTCCCCTCTCCTCCTCCCCACCTACAGCCACTCTGGCACCGGCTGCTCCACCGCTGGGTGCTTTGCCTGGAGGGCAACGAGCACCTCCAAGCTGGGTGATGTCTGTCACATCCAAGGCATCATACGCCTTGGCTGTGCTGCCCCGGTGGTACTTCGTCACTGCCCTCTGCAACCTCTGGTCCCTCAGCTCCTGCTCTCGTCCCTGGCACCTACGTGGGGGCGGAGCCCGCCCCGCCCACCTCGCCAGTCGCACCGACTCGGCAAAAAGTGCCTCCCACTCTCCCCGCTGGAACCTGGAGGTCAGATGCCCCACCCACTCTGTGTTGCTGCCGTGGTTCTACTGGGGCCAGGTGCGGAGGATGAGGCAGGGCATCGCCTGGAGTAGAAGGGGTCCCGCCGCATCTTGAGGATGCGTGGTGCAGCGTAGCAGTAGGATGGCCATGGCCGCTCGCACTGCGTCAAGGGCGCCTGCTGGTACCCGCGCATAGACGTGCGGCGTCAGTACCGTCACCCCAAACAACTACCCCCAGTTGACTGCCTCCACCCATCGCCATCGCCTCTCCTAGCGCATCCTCCCCTCCTCATCCTGCCCCCCACCCCGGTCGCCCCGCTAGTCCTCACCCCTGTACCCCCGTCTTTTGACTCCGTGTGTGCCCCTCCCCTCCCCTGTTTCTCGTCCCTCTTCCCGCCGAGGACGGCCCCCCCTCGTCCTCCGAGGGTCTCTGGGGCCCATCAGTGCTCTCCACCCCCGCCTCGGCTCCCCCTCCCCCTGCCTCCCTCCAAAGGGGCCCTGCATCGGGCCCCTTCCAATCGCTCATCCCCTCTCTCGACCCCCACTCGTCGCTCCCCCACGCCTGTCGTGGTCGCCATGGACCTCCCCTCACAGAGGGCCTCACGGCCTTCCCTCCCCTCCGCCATCCCCGAGCGTCTCCCCGCCCCTGCCCCTGCCCCCACTCGTCGCTCCCCCACCCCTGTCGTGATCAACTTGAGGAGCATTGCAATTGAATATGGACTGGAATTAAATTTGCAAAAAAACAACTCTTTCTGTGATACAAGCACTTTAAGGGCATTAAAAATGTGTTTTGTTGCACTAGGGCCATATCACTCATACTTAGGCTAGTAGAATCCGATGAGATGGGCAGACCTCATGTTATGGCGTACATCATTTCCAGGATCTTGATGGTCGTTAAAACCGCAGTAAGATTAGTAGAAGATTTGACAGTCTTAAGATGAAACAGGTTTGACACACGTTCAAGGTTCAACGCCAAACATTTTTTCCATCCCTGCACATTGCAGGAACAATGCTGTAAGCACACAACTTTTCCAGTCTAGTGCAGCGTCCGATTGCCTTGCCAAATTTTTCACAAATTGCTGCAATAGGAGAATTCTTGATGGTTCAAGCATCATTTGTTGTGCATCTTATGGACCCGTCTACATCTCCCTGAAAATATTCTTCGGACACTGTTAAGACTTTAATAGCCTTTCCCTCCTCTCTTTGCTCCCCACTCCTTTGCCTTCGCTCTGCCTCCTTGCTATCCCATGCATGTTCTTGCCCTGCTCAAGTCATGCACTTTCCCCCCGCATGATTGCCAATGGTTGGTGCGCATGTCGCATAGCCTTCGTCATCATCTGTGACTCAGAAGCCACGCCACAAGCTTCCTTCCACAGCAGCCGTTGTTTCCACCCAGCCTTACGGGTCAAGGCACCAGTAGCTCCAAGGCAGGCACCAGCATGCGGTTCCTCCTGGCTGTCTGACTGCGGTCACTTGCTGAAAAAACATCCACACAAAAGTTATGACAGAAACGGACAAGCCGGGAGAGGATACCGAGACAGGAATGCTCCATATTACAAGATGATGAGATGTGTGATGTAAACTTCAATTCATTGCAATCCTGGACNTGACTCAGAAGCCACGCCACAAGCTTCCTTCCACAGCAGCCGTTGTTTCCACCCAGCCTTACGGGTCAAGGCACCAGTAGCTCCAAGGCAGGCACCAGCATGCGGTTCCTCCTGGCTGTCTGACTGCGGTCACTTGCTGAAAAAACATCCACACAAAAGTTATGACAGAAACGGACAAGCCGGGAGAGGATACCGAGACAGGAATGCTCCATATTACAAGATGATGAGATGTGTGATGTAAACTTCAATTCATTGCAATCCTGGACTTGCAACGTCTGGCACTACTGAGCAGAGCAGTGAAAAAAGCAAGAACTGACTCAGCGCTGCAATTGAACACAACACAACAACACAACTTAGCCATCTGCAGCTGTCACTCTAATGACAGCCGAAGATGGCCAGCACAAAGTTGCTGGCCGGCCATTCAATGGGAGATTGAAAATCTGAAAATCAGACAGTAGAACCTGGTCAGTGGAGTCGTGCTCCTTGACAGGGCTGCATATGCATGTACAAAATGGTCAGGGGGCAATGCATGGGAGATGTATTCCCACTGCACAGACCCACTACATAGTCAGCCTTTCCAACCCATATCTTTTCTGCCTGCTTCAAGGCCCCCATCTTCTCCAACTCCTTAACTGCCCCCGCTCCTTTTCTGCTCTAACTTTTCTCTTCCCGTTTTTTTTCCGTGAGGCCAAAGTACATGGACAGAATTTGTCTCATTTTGTCTGACAGAGGGACAAGTCTATGCTGCTCGCCGTTGTTCAAGGTCACGTTTCAGGTTAAGAGGCCAACCTGGACCTTTGTTGAAGGCTGCTGACAGCCAATGGCTGCTGACAGCCAATAGCTGCTGACGATTGGTCGGACCCCTACGTTCCATATTCTTCAATCCTGTGTGGTAAAGCTGCACATTATGCTACATCCCTCCAGTTTGCCACCATGACGCACATTCACGTGAGAGGGTCTGAATCATAAGTGGAAGCTCAGGCAAGGAGTCCATCGATCCCAGCAAGTATGTGTTGGCATCCAGGCGTGGTCAAAGTGACGAACGAGGTCAAACGCTAAGGTTGACAAACCTGGACCTTCAATGAAAGATCCAAGGTTGACAGCAACTTACGGACACATTGTTTATGCACACTTACCCTTGAAAACAAGAAAACGGCAGGTCCTGGGGCAAACATCCTGGCACTGGTCGACATGTCGATGCTACGCGCCGGCACATCCGCCACCAACCCCAAGTTGATGCTGGTCTTTGCAGGCGAACGAAGGAACATCCCGTTTGGCGCAAGGATAAGCATCCTGGTCACCAAAGCGTTACTGGACCGGTTTTGGATGAAAAACGTGAAATCCATGTTGCTTCTTGGCACCTGAAAGATGATTTTCAAAGCCACGTGGTTGCACAATTGATTTATGCTATACAGCCTAAACAACATCATCTGACATCTGCCACTTCAGAGCAACACATGGAACAAAAATACTTGCCATGTGCTGCAGGAGGCCACAGGCAGCTTCTGTGACAGAAGCTCTCTGGTGAACAGAAAGCAGAATGGCAGTGCAAAAGTGCCGCCGAAGTTGGAACAAGCCGACTTTTCCAGTGAGAAGATGGCACTTTTTGGCATTGAATTATAGAAAAAAGGGGATCCCTGCAAGCTTTCTTGCAATTGAGCACAGCACCCAGCTTCCTAACTATAGAGACTTTCCACTTTGCATCAGTTTTTTCTAAATGTTTGTTTGTTTTTGTTCCTCTATTTCTTTCTTTCCCTTTTTATTCTTTTCTTTCTCTCTTTGGCACTGAGGCCCCAATGCAGCAGCACTCTAGTGCTCGGGAAGTTTCTTTCCAGTTCCACCAGCCCAGCTCTGCCCACAATGTCACAACAACAATTGTAACTTTGATGTGGCATCCAAGATCACCCAAAACACACCAATCAGCCAGGGTGTCTTCTTGGTCAACTATACCTTTAGCAGATGATGAACAACAGAAGCAGGCTTTGTACCACCTCTACTAGGAGCAGTATCAGTAGCAGCAGCAGCAGCAGCAGCAGGAGCAGGGCCTAAATGAGAGGAAGAAAAAGCATCACTGTGAAGGAAAGTAGCAGTACAAAAACATGTGTATTTTAGAGCAGCAGCAGCTGCTGCTGCTGCAACAATAGCAACAGAATTGGGATGACTAGTTTGAAGCCTCATCTTTCTTTTTCTTTTTTCTTTTTTTAGGTTAATCTTGGTTAACAAGAAGGAGAATGCAAATGCCGCCCCTAACCGGCACATCTTCGGGGTATGAAAACATACGAAAGCCGCCACCCACGGCACAAGAAAGAGCAGAGGAAAAGCAAGGAAACAAGCGTCAAGGACTGAGGAGACTCTCCTCGCCGTCCAACGGCACAGTGTAGCAGAGGTCAGACAGCGTAACAGGGCCAAGGGGCCACGGCCGTGGCAGCTCAACAGGCCTGACACTGCCCAACGCCGGGTCCAGTCCACCACGCCACAAGCCGAAGTCGCGGAGCACATGACACTGCTGCCGAATCCCCAGCAATGGACAGCCGCTGCGCGAACAAGGACACCGCCCGCGTCGACCACCCCGACTGGTCAGCCTCCCTGCACCTGCCCCGACCCCTCTCGAGGCACAACGCCCCCAAACGACGGATGAAGCGCCAACAATCCGGGCCAAGACCGCCGAAGGTCTCCCAAGCCACCGTGCGCAGCCGGTACCCCGGCAGCTGCGCAAGGGCGGCCTAGTAGTGCTTCTCCTTCGCGGCCTCCGCCGCCGAAAGAGCCTGCCCCTCCTCCTTCACCTTGTTCAACTGGGCGTCCACCGTGGTGACATCCACCACCCACGCCGTACCCTGGGCCGAGTCGAACACAAGGACATCTGGCCGTAACCCCTCCGGCAACAAGCCCTCCGGATCCACCAACGCACGGAGGGAATGCTCCCGGCAAATCTCTGCCAATTTGTCCCGAATGGCATGGTGGATGCGAATAATTGGCCCAGACCCCGCACGGCGCGTGACATCCGCCGGAAGGAGCCCATGACCGCCATGGATGGAGAGATATCCCAGTGGCAAACCCAGCCAAAGCTGGGCGTGGAGCCAAAAGTCAGCCGGGGCCAAGTAGAGACGGTCACCAGGGCCCGCTGGGCTGGTTTGAAGCCAGAGAGCCGCCCCGCGGGACCCCACCGCCCAGCACCTCCCTACCATAGCCTCACACGCCTCCGCACCATAGCCTCATCTTTCTTCAATGTTAAGGAATGCAACACTAGCAAGGGTGTAGAATTCAGTCTGAAATCCGAGAAGTTACACTAGATACGCACAGAGGCATCGTCGAAAATTATGTTGGTTGCCATGATGCTGCCGTTGGACTGTAGCTCCCAAAAGTGCATGTTGTTTGTCCGCACCTGCCCATTGGCAGTGGCAGTGGCAGCAGCAGTGGCAACACCGTGAGTGTGACAGAGTAGGAGAGTAAGGGGGCCACGTCATGGGACGGTTGGAGTAAAAGAAAAAGGTTTGAAATGATGATAAAACGTCAAGAAGGTGATGGGTGATGCTGTACGGTGCTCTCAGGAGAGCATCCAGCATAGTAGTAATGCATTTGGGCTCAAGGAGAAAAAACACTTTCTGGCCGAATCTGATGTGCAGATGTTACTCATAACATGATTCTACATTGTTCCATGTCTTTCCCAATATGTCTGAAACATTACCTACAAAAAGGCGTTCAAAGCATCACTAGTTGAGAGGACAAGAAACACTGGCATTGAAGGGTGAAGATTTTGGGGTAAGAGGTTGAAGGATAGAGGTCAACGGGGTGCCAGTTTGAGACACATGTCAGCTCCTAAGAATGAGAGGGTGAGACAGTGAAACGGTCAGAGGGTGATACGCTGAGAGGGTGAGAAATCACTTTGGATGATTGGTTGGTGAGAGGTTGCAACAGAGAGAGGATGACAAGACAAACGGGAGAAAGCATGTGCTGGCATAAGCCGCTGAAATGGTGAGAAGATGAAAAAAGAGGAGAAATGGAGAAGAAGGGAGGGTCAGAAAGCAAAAGAATGGGAAGGCCAGGGGAAAGATGGCCAATGAATGAGCAGGTGAAATGGTATGAGGGTAAAAAGATGACAGAAAACAATGGTTGCGGTGTCTAAAGAGTAAGTGGACCAAGAGAATAATCAGAAAAAGAGATGGTGACACATTCAAAGCAGAGTCAATGCATATCCGGCCCTTTCTGAGACGGATGGGAAGAGCTGCTGCTTTTCACATTCTGATTAAACAGCAGCAAGTGCTGTTGGTGTGATGACACACGTGGCATGCATGAGGACACACACACACACACACACACACACACACACACAC